>BMAO01013911.1:0-22780 GCA_019973975.1 Trichonephila clavata
GGACTGAGGTTTTGCTCAATTTTTAGCAATTACGACTTTTTTCATCAAATTTCATGAAATTATTTTCTCTGTTTATTCTTCTTATGTAAAAAACTTCCTTACCTTTAAAATAAAGAAATGTTTCTGTAAATGGCTCTATTAACTCTCTCGCTGGGTAGTGCTAGTCTGCTATATGTATTTTGCCCGTGGAAATCGCGGGATGTGTAGTGAGAGAGATAATCTTTATGTATATAATTCTTCTGGGCGTGTGTATGTGACTGAACACCTCCTAAGAGACTGGAACGATTTTGATGAAATTTTTTGTATGTATTCAAGTGGATTCGAGAATGGTTTAGATTCACAATTCGGTCCTATATTGCAATTAGTGAAAAGATATTAATTAAAAACCTTAAAACGCGTAATTGTTTTACCCCTGTGTGTGTTTTTTTTTACCGCCTAGCATTATGAAGGACCGGGGATGAAATTTTCGGTATTCCGGACGTTATTTAAACAGCGATCTAGTTTTTGCTTTTAAAATCAGACAAAAAATAATGACAGATCATTTGTTTCGCCACGATACTGTATATTTTTTTTTACAAAATAACTATATATTTACATTACGATGTTTCCTAAAATGAGACAAAATCGATGCGTTTTTTAAAAAAATGATTTCTAAATCGTTCCGTTTTAATTTTTTTTCCGCTTCACTGAATCGATATTATACACTGAAAAAGTTCATACTTTGCTCTTTTAGAATCAGTAATTTAAAAAATAAAATACCGAAAACTTTTTTTTACGATTTTTCAAATAATACACAAAATTTTAATTAAACATTTAATAACTTTGTTATTTATTAAGATAACCGCATGAAACTTTTTTCCGTGTGTAGACTAATATTATCCATAATTTAAACAAGAAATGAAGAAATTGCTTAAAAATTACATATTCTAAAAGGTTTTTGTGTTTTCATTTAATACACTTTTTACGTGAATAAATTCATACAGTTTTTCGTTGATTGAGTGAATATTAAAGTCGCACTGTTCACCTATACTCGAGGTCTCTTGGTGACAGACCTCGCCATTTTGAACCATGGTCAAGTGACGAGGACGACACCTGAGCTGGAACCCATCTTCCTAACTACCACACGAACGGGAGGACGTTTGATTTAACATGCATCACTTCCCTACAAGGCGGTCATCAAAGGTAGCCAAAATTGTCAAAGGACATTAATAATTAAGAGTGAGAAACCACCACGAATTCTAGATTTTTTTGTTCTTACAGAGCATGGGTGGAAAAACAAATTCGGCAACCCCCCTCTTTTTTGCCACTGATATGGACATCAATAAACGAGATTTTTTCTCTTACCGCTATTTTTAAGTAAACGGCATGTCACAATTGCTCGCTAAAGAACATTTTTAATCAATTTTATTATTTCAAAACCTACAAAGGAAGTTATTGTTAAATAATGAATATGTTAGTTTTGTATAATATACTTTTGTTCGTCTTTTTTAAATTTACATAACACAGACAAGAATGAAAAACTAAAATTAAAATAAAATACTAAAATGTTTTTATCAGATAGTATTATTTTCTTTTTGAATGTTTTTTCAGTGAATGTAAACATATAACTAGGATTTCTCCCAAAGTGCTTTTATTTACACTTACATATGTTCATTAACACATTCAAAGGTTCAGAAAAAAATCGTTTCTAGAGCTATCTGTAGAATATTTTTTTATTATTATTTATAGATAATGGATTTAAATTAATATATATTTTAAAACAAAAAGTGCATTTCTGTTATTTCATTACTAAATCAATTATTTCTTAATAAAAAGTATATCATCTATTATTTTGGATAAAAATGCGTGTTAGAGACATTTTCAAGAAGCTAGTAAGGGGCCGTCTCTAAAGTGAAATTAGTGGGAACTATGCCAGGAAACTTTCACTCTTGCACGTCACTTTTATGTAAATAATTTTTAAATTTAAAAGCATACGTTAACAATAAAACAATTGAGACCTTAAGAAATGAAATTTATTCTGTGTACGTGTAAAACATAGAAAAATAAAATATTTTGGACGAAGAAAGCATTTTAAAAGCAGTTCCAAAAAATAGACATATGCTGTGGCTTCAGTCTGATTTGCTGCGTTTTTGCTGATCATGACGAACGTTAAAAATCTGTTGTGTAGTCACTTTCAATTACATACAGTCGTATTCTAATATTACGAATTCTAGTACGGGAGAACGAGATGTATACAAATGAGGAATACTGTGAAATGGCACTGTTTTATGGGCAGTGTAATCAAAGTAAGAGAGAGGCGGCAAGACTTTAAGCCATTAAATTTCCCACTCGAAGACATCCATCTTATTGTACAATTGCCCGTGCTGTTCAATGCATGTATAAAACTGGGAGTTGTCATAGACGTATCCCCTTGTATCGTGCCACACCTTGTGCCTTCACCATTTTTTAAATTAATTTGGTCATTTTGATATAATAATGATTGGCACATCGTTCCACATTATGCTATAATTTGAACGGAAAATCCTGTATTATTTTGCTGCTATTTGTTAAAACAAGCTGTTTTTTTTTAATCTTTTCGGTACAAGTTGTATTTCTTTAATTTAATTTTTATTGTTTGCCATACAGCAATGCAAATTGTAAATCTATGATGTTTACTTCTATGTTTAAAAATAATTATGATGCTTTTTTTTCTCTTTCTGTAGATAGTGAATTACTGTTCTCTAAACTCAATTTATATACGCCTTTCTTTTCTGAGCAACTCGGATGCTTCAAATTTATGTAGGCATAACTCGGTCAGTTTTTATCGTAATAAAATGAAACTTTTGTGTTTACTTTGTTTTTGTGTACTGCGTCTTTTTCTAAATATAAGTGATAGGATCTGAGGAACGTATAAAAAGTTAATTTTTGTAATTTTTTTGTAAATGGGTTTTTGGTTCGAAAAGCACGTAAAAACATGCTTTACCTTTTTTAAAACATTTTTCAAATTGGAAGTGCATATCTAAACCGAACGGTTCGGGAATTAGTTATTGGGTCACATTAAGGCTGGACACCCTGTATACTCACACGCTATCGGTTGATCGAACTGTGATAAAGGTATATGTAATGACGTTAGATTTTACTATAACTTTTTAATAAAAATTTTAATCAAAACGGTCCAGATTGTCAAAGCTTTTTTATAAAAATTTGGAATTTTTGAATTTAATGTGTGTGTACAGAACGAATTCTGTCGGATTCACTAGTATACATATATGTATGAAAGATATTGGCACGAAAGAATTTCATTTTGTTTAATTAACAATGAGGAAATAGTGATGTCCGGAAAAATAAAGATGCTTATTGTAGAGATTCCGCGTAAACTGTCTTATTTACTATACTGTTCGTTGATTATGTGATATAGTTTTTCACCTGTTGAATGCATGATACATGATTGGTTGCAGTACATTTTTATATCTTCTTTAAGACATTGAGATGGTGAAAAGCAAACACATAACTTGAAGCAACATATCACCATACAACTACAGCTATTAACACAGTCATAAAAAGCATGAGTGACATTCACGTATTTCATTGACAAAGTGACAAAAAAAAAAGGACTGGCACACTACATAACGAAGACAAAGACAAAAAGAAGGAGCTTTTTGATTTCTGGTTTTTATATGATGTGGAAAATTCCACATGACTTCTTCTAACGGAGGCTATGATTGTTGGATAGGTATTGTTTTATAGTTTCTAATGCAATCTTGTTTTTAGAAGATGCAAGCTGTTAACTTTCAAGCTAACATTTCTTGAAGGAGAGGATCATGAAAAATTAAAATTTTTTCAGGATGAAATTAAAGGGAATTATTACTTGTACATACAATATATATATATATGCGTGAGTGAGTGAGTGTGCGTGTGTATGTTGTTGTAATTTATACAATTGAAATTGAACAAGCTCAAATGCCATTTGTATTCTGGATAATCTTTAGCACACATATTTTAGTGGTTTAAATCGTAGACAGATGTGACAACCAGAGTTTAATTTTTGATGATAAAGATTAAAGCAATAATATAAAATTAATTTAAGAATAAAATGTAATAATAAGCTATTTTTATAGTAAAACTTGAGGCATTTCCTAATACTTAAAATTTGTATTTGAATCATTCCTTATATATCACAATTTTTTTTATTTCACACATTTGAAAGTAATATTCTTTATACAACAGCAATCTAACGTTTATTTTTTTAAGTAATACGTGCTTTTAATATACATAACAAGCAGTTCCATGAAAAGGAAAAAATAAAACCTAATAACCAGAAAACAAGCTCTTGCATTAAATACTCTAAGCAATAAAATTGAAATACATAATATTTAGGAAGAAAATTTCGAAGGAAAATTGAAGGTAGGGGAAAGGTAATTCTATTCTGCTGAAACTGCTTAATTTTTTCCTTACATGGACTATTATTTTTCCAACAACTCATTAACTGTATCTGCCTCAGCCGATTTTTCATATGCTAAAAATACCCTACTATTTCATAAGAGGCATGCAAAAATCTATCATAAACTAATTTCTAGTAACTTCTATCGATGATAAGTTATTAACAAGCACCGAAAATGTATTAACTTTTTTTATCAATATCATATGCATCTTACTTGTTTTAGTTATTATCTAATTACTCTTTCTTGAGCTTTCGGTACATTAAAAAATGCGCTGCAATATCCGATGCTTTACGAACTACGGTAAAATGAAAATACTGTGAGAGTTTTACTATTTTTTTTCTTTCTTCAGTTTATTAATTCGTGGGAGAGGTATTTCCAGGTCAGCAGTAAATGAGAAAAACGTTATTCATGTTTCAGAATAACTAAACATAAATCAACATTTAAGTTTACAGTAATAACTTTTAAAATGCATAAATAATTTTATCTATTCAGCAATCTTATTTATCAATAAAAATAACAAATATCCATAAAAATAATAAAACAACATGAAAATTTAGATTATATTTTATACGAAAATTTATTTTTGTTTGGTCTATGAGCAGAAATTTAGACAAAATGTTAATTCTGATTAGAGGTTTTATTAATGAAACTGCTAACAAATTAAAAACTTTCTCTTATCAATTAAATTAATCACTCCAGAGATCATAGAGGTAGAAAGGTTTTCTAACTGTCCTTTGAGACTGAATTCAACGGCCACTTGCACCACTTTCATCTTTGGTAGTGTAAGTTTTAACACTTCCGTAAATTTTGCGCACCAGAACGTCCCATAAGTATTTAGTTGGTACAAGGTTAAGGGTTTTGGGTGGCAACCCAAGAAGTTGAACTATTAGCATAACGGAGAATATTAAGGTCCCCTTCAAAGTTAGGATTTGGGCCCCTAGCCCAAATACGTACATTGAGTCAGTCAGGCTTTAGGCCCCATAGAATACCTGGGCTTCCCGCAATGATGGGGTTGCGAGGGTGTACGTTACGCCTCTGAGTTGAACATTATTAGCTTGAAACCAGGACATACACTGGTGTGCAAAAATTAAGGACGAGATGGTTTTTTCAATATAACTTTGTACAAAAGCATTCCAAATCAACACATTTAATACCGTAAGATCAACAATACGTAAGGATATGAGTAATGTAAGCAACACTTACTAAAATATAAATCAGAGGGATAAAAAGAAGCTTTATTCAAAAAGTAGCATGGAGTGCAATGCGACTGAAGGCCGAAACATCCCTGTGATGGGTGTCCAACAAGAAATATCCGGTCTTTAGTAAGGGATATGATCTCCCCTGACTGCTAGGCAGGTTTCACAGCGTCTGCCCATACTGAAAATGAGGGTGTCAATGAGTTGGTGAGGCATTGCTGCCCATTCGTCTTGCAGCGCCAGTCGAAGCTCCGGAATCGTTACTGGTGGTAAGGTACGAGCTGCCAAGTGTCTGCCTAGAAAATCCCATACATGCTCGATGGGATTGAGATCCGGAGATCGTGCCGGCCAATCCATACGTTCAATATCCTCACTCTCTAAGAGCTGTTCGGCAGCTACTGTGCGATGACATGGTGCATTGTTGTCCATGAAAAGGAACTGCAGACCCATAGCGCCTCTAAAAAGACGCACATATGAAAGAAGAATCTCGTTACAATAACGGGTCCCGTTGACTGAACCTGCGTCGAAGATGTGAAGGTCTGTACGACTACCAAGCATGATGCCTCCCCAAATGAGAACACCGCCACCTCCATACCTGTCCCTTTCAATGATGTTCGAGGGATGATTGCGGCTTCCCCGCTCTCTCCAGATGAGTATGCGATGAGAATCGCTACTCAGACTGAATCTGCTCTCATCTGTAAAGAGTACTCGTCCCCATTCATTGTCTCTGCAATTCCGGTGTTCCCGGCACCACAGAGAACGCCTTCTCCGATGGGCAGGCAATAGAGATACACACCGTACAGGGCGTCGTGCAAACAGACCACCACCGTGCAGTCTTCTGGCCACGGTAAAACGCGATACGGGTCGTCCAGTCGCCTGTGTTGTGTGTCTAGCGATTTCTCCCGCTGTCTGCCGCCTGTTTCTTCTGGCCTGTAAGGCAATATACCGGTCATCTGCGGGTGTGGTTCCTCGTGGACGACCACTTCTGAACCCCGGATAGCTGTTCCTGTAGTTTGAAATTGTCTCCAAAGTCGTGAAACGATGCTGGGAGCAATTCCGAACTCTGCAGCCACACTTGTCACACTGCCACCTTCCTTCAACTTCCCAATGATTCGACCTCGGGTAAAAGCATCCAGATGTCGTCTAACAGATTGATTATTCGCCATTTCTCGCTGAGGCAGCAACTCGGTGTGATTTTAACTGCTATACGGTGTGCAATCTCTTTGCCAGAAATACTAATCTTACACCGACAACATGCTTTACTACTCAGACACTCCCCCATTACGTCTACCTGCATATCTGCGCATGTGCTACCGTACATCACCTCACTTAATCTCCTGATTGGTCTTTCTGCCGCTCTGCCTCTTCGTTCAGCTGATATTCTAATTTTTCGACTTCGTCCTTAATTTTTGCACACCAGTGTAGTAGATTTTTGACAGTGTATGAATGATTTGTCCAGGTATATACAGGTTTAGGACAAAATAATAGGAACACCTGTGAAAAAAGGAAAATTTTTAATTAGTAATGTGTTGGGCCACCTTTGGCCTGAATGACTGCTTGCATTCGACGTGGGATTAAAAAATAAAGGTCTTGAACAAAATTTATAGGAATTTGCACCCATTCTTCGTGCAGGACAGTCTAGAGTTCAAATAGTGTGCGAGTAGGTGGAAACCGAGCACGGACTTTTTTCTCTAAATAACCCCACAAACTCTCAATGATATTGAGATCAGGGGACTGAGGACAACAGGGTAGATGTTCCACTTTATCATCATGCTCATGTAATCATGATTGAACACAGCGTGACGCGTGTACAGGAGCGTTGTCGTCTTGGAACTCATGACGTCCTCCTGGAAAAGAGTCTGAAGCATAGGGGGAAGATGATCTGCGAGAATGCTTCGATAATGGTCGCCTGTGATCATCCCCCTCAAGACAACGAGTGGCCCCAACCCACGGGAAGATATTGCTGCCCAAACCTTCACAGAACCCCTCCATATTTCACAGTTGGAACTAGGCAATCAACATGAAATGCTTCTGTAGGTATTCGCCAGACGAGCACACGTCCGGTGGTCTGGAATAATGTAAATGAGGATTCGTCAGACCAGATGACTTGTTCCCATTGCAGTTGCGTCCAGTTTCGGCGGTTTCGGCACCACTGTAATCTCTTTGCAGCATTCCGCCCCGAAACTAACGGTTTTCGGAATAGCTACTCTGCCGTGGATGTTCGCAGCATACAACTCTCGTTGAATAGTTTTCAAGGATACAGGGTTCAGAATGTGGGTGTTCATCTCGGACGTTACCTGCGGTAGTGTAGTCTTGCGATTTCGGGCGACTATCCTCTTCAACACCCGTCTATCACGGTCCTTCAACTTCAACTTTCGCCCATTGTTGTGCTTCGCAGAAGACACCTTACCCCGGTTTGTGTAGGCTGTCATAACCCTTGACACAGTGGTCCTTGAAACACCGACAAGGTTGGCTGTTCTGGACACGGAGGCTCCAGCGAGGCGAGCTCCAATTACCATACCTCTTTTCACGTCAGAGTGGTCGCACATAATCCCACTTAGCTTGGAACAGAATTTTCTAGAGCAACTTTCACACTGTAAAATACTTGACTGATACCTTCCTTTTCGTCGCCACTAGGTGGCACACTGTTGCGACACGTGACAGCTGTTTATTGGGCGGTTGAAGTACGACTCATTTTAAAATGAGTGTTCGTATTATTTTGTCCTATACCTGTACCTGAGGCATATGTACTCTCCATATTTCAGCCTTTTTTTCCTTCTGCAAAAAAATTATCTGCATGAATGTCTTGAATTTTATTTTGGTAGTATTTGATTTATATTTTGCTTTCAACTCAACAACTACAGTTATTTCATTGGTAGCTAGAATTATTAATCTCTCAAAGTCATCACATATTGTCGTACAAATGATTCTGGCCGGATATCATGCAGCTAATATCTATGTATGTCTGCCTCGTCGGATTAAATCCCTTTTCATCTGAAGAAAAAAAATTAGGCCAATTATCCGCGTTAAACAACATGTTTCTTTACAAAATCTAGACGCTCTTGATAGAAGAGTTTGGCATTTCATTTTATTAAATTTTATTTGTGAATGGTTTTATAAAGTATTATGTACAGTTTGGCAACGCATGAAGGCTCAAGTTAGTAATAATTTGTATACAAGAAATCTTTAGATAGTTGCTAAACTAAGAGTAGCTCGCGTTTGACGAGATGTCAATGCAGACGAATGAGCTGCACTTTAAAACTTTGCTAATTATCACTTTTTCTTAAAATTTTCCACCATAATTTTCGATCAACTTCTTTAGCTATTTCTGGAGAACTTAAACAGCATTCTTTTAAAATAAAGATGTTGTTTTGCTCAATCAACAATGACTGTCTTCATCTTCTCATATTCACGAAAACTACAATTTCTCTCTAGCACGTGTGAGATTTGTCAAAACAAGTTCCCAACTCGTTGACTAAATTTTGTAGAAAATAAATTAAACAATTTAAGCTTTAAAATTGAAGTTATACATTTTTTTAGCTTTCAGCTTGTGCAAAAATATTAATTTTAAAACTAAAAAAATAAATTATTTTTATTCTTTGATAGGAATAGGTAAAATTTATTTTATGCACCATGTTTAGGTTTGTGTAAAACTCAGATGCGTAGCTGAGAAAATAACAAAAGATTTTTCACCTTATCATTTTTCTGGTACTGCATTTGCTCTTATATTTTCTGTTGATATAAAGAAAAATAACTCTATGGACAGAAAAAACAGGCAATTTATATGAGATCACTGAACTTTTATATGAGATCACTGAGATATCTGAACTTTTTTAGGAATGCATAATGGTCATTTAAGTTTTATTATTTATTCCGATTTACAAAAAATAAAGCCTTTTTTGGAAAATAAAATACATATGTGGATTTGCGTATTTGTGCCCTCTTAGGGATTTGTTTCGCATCACTTGCAACAGTACCCACGGATGTAATCTCTGAAAAAATGTTTCTTCCTGGAACCCGTACAAAATCCTTTCTTCTAACATCAAATAATTCAACAAGTTTCGGCGCCTTTTATTTTTCTGATTCTTTTTGACTTATAGGAAGTAGTACAAATTACTACAAATGAACACACATTCAAAATGCGGAAAGCATTCTCAACAATAACAACAACAAAAAAATTGAATTTTGCAAACATTGAAAATTTTTTCCTTTCTGGAACGCGTTTACTTTACTGCTGTAAAACTGGATAAACATATTTTATTAGCATCAGTGAAATATGTGATCGCACATGTTATGGAACCAATAATTCAGCAACGCACCGAAAACATCATCGGGAAGCATAAAAATAAGAAATAACTGCAACTATACTGAAGAAAAATATGTGTTTCGTTTATTCCTCAACATTATACCCAGGAGATAATAATCTCTTTCAATAAATTAAAATGGCAGATTTTCAAGATTTTTTTTTCCCTTCAGAACATAAGTTTTCTTATATTTATCCAGAGCAATTTAATAGAGTGTTGGAATTGAAATGCAATCCCTCAGAAAATAGGAGTTTGCACACCAACGCGACACTTGAATGATATAAAATGATGATATTGTTTGAAAATGACTTGTGGCAGCATTATTAATAACGTGTTTTTCTCTATATTTTCGTATAAATAAATGCTTTCACAAACGTTTAATTTTCATACTAAAAACAGTATAAGAGAACACAAAACCCTAACCCCTACCCTAACTACCCTAAAATTGTGAATTTTGCAAAGAATAGACAATTTTTTTATATAATTTTATCTTATAGGTCATCTTATTAGCTTTATAAAAATATTAAGTATATTATTTTCCATTCACCAGAATAAAAACTACAAGTGTTTATGTTCATGCATATGCCTTTTTTTAAGCAAGATGCCATACTTTAAAAAGCGTTTTACACGAAATGTGTTTTTTTAAATGTTCAAACGGGGCCAGTGATTACTAAACATTTTTTGTAAATAATTGACTGAAATTTTTTGTGCATGTTCTGCATAATAGTAGAAGTGTTTCAACCTTCAGATTTATCAATAACTGTTTAATTACAAAATTTACACCCCTTTATGTTAATATAATCGCTTTTTTAAGCAATTTCATATAATAACTAAGATAAAGTGCTCTAGTTTTTGCAAAGATTAAAATATCTCTCTTATCCTAGAGTTAATTTCAAATATGAATAACATAGCAACACATATCAGAATTGAAATATTGAAAATTTGTGCATAAACTTTTTATACAGGTGAGCCGTGTTTATGTTATTTTTTGAAAATGTTTACCTATTGTTTCTCATTTTAGTAATAATAATTTATCTTTATCTTCTTAATTTTAAAATTATTTTCTTACAATGTGCTAAAACAACAAAAAATACCCATATATCCATTTTTTTAAAAAAAAAGTTGTCACAAGTAGTCGAATATTTTATGTGAGAAAATGCCTTAATGTTAAAATATATGAGTTAAATTTAATCTTAAAAATGTTCTATTACATTTATTCAATGTTTTTTAAAGTTGTTTTAAAATTTATATATATTCTCTCTATATATATAATAAATATTCATTCAAATGTTTGAAAAAAAATTTTAATGAACAAAATTATATATTTGATATATTTTTAAAGAGTAAATTTACAAATAATAACATACATTTTAATTAACCTTTTGAATAAAACATGATAATTATTTAATGTACAATCAGAGGAAATTGAATAAACCATCTCATGTGACCTTGCAAAATTTTCAAGCAACAAATGCTTTCATAAATATTTTTTTTACCTTGTTATTATATTATAACAACTGGAGGTTACAAGAAATTAGGTAAGATACTTCGAAAATGAGATAAAATTTGTGTGAAGTAAGAAAAATTTATTTCATACATAAATAATCATAATTTGTTCTGTTCTTTCAAAGTCACCGGATGCACTTGTTTATATGAAGAGGAAATTATATATAAAAAAATTTAGGGCGCTCACTAATTTAAAATAACTGAGAATTCAAATTGTCTTTTTTTGTGTGTATGTTTCCTAAACGCGTTTTCAAATGCTTACTTTTAAATAACTCAAAAGGCTTACAAAACATTTCGTACTTATGAATTATATTCACATATGATAAGGACGGTACTTGGATTAGCCCATCACTCGGCTCATTCCTGTTGCTTCAAATGAGTACTTTCGGCCTAGACAGATTTAAGGAGAACTGCATTGAAACAGGGGAAATATACATAGATTTTGTCAACCAAAGAGAAGCTTTGAGAATTGCTGTTTACCTAAAATGTAAACATTAACGGCCACTACATGAGGTGATGGGAATTAAATCTGAAATCCATGGAATATAATGACTTATAGGTAATTTTAACTTCGATAGGTATAATTTATAGTGTATATTTTCTTCTCATTTCTTTATAAGCGTCATTTATAAGCATTTCCCCTACACTGATGCTAAACATTGTTATACTTCTCAAAATACGGGCCTTTAGAATTAATTGGTTAGATATATTTGAGCTTTTCATTTCCTATTAATGTATAGCGAATATATGAAACAAGAATTGTTCTAGCTAATTAAGCTTATAAATGTTAGATTTCGCATTGTGCCTTGTTATCTTAAGCCCATTGTATGGGAAAGCCCCTTGATGTGTGTATGGATTAGATTAAAAAAATGTATAACACATTGTCAACTTTTATTAAGCAAAAACAGTAAACTGGAACTCAGTATCATATAAAATTCTGGATTTTATTAAATGTATTTCAAAAACCATGCCAGAGGAATATTAGTGTTGTTTTTATAATTAACCACTTCCGGGTTTTCCCGAGTTGAGCTCCGGCAGGAGAAACGTACTATCCTTGATTTTCCCGAGTGTAGTTCGGGCAATGTGAAAGTTTGCACTGTTCATTCAGTTTTTCACGAATTATTTCACATGTGCTTTCTACGGTATCAAATAATTAAAGAGTACCAATCGGTGGAATTTTCTGCAAAAGAGAGGATGTCCTTTTGCTGAGCCCCCCCCCCCTTACGCTTGTCTGAAAAACACTTTGCTGAATGTAGTCCAACAACAGAGAAGAAAACTAATCTAGCTCGAAGGTACATCATTTGCTGCTGGAAGAGAGACAGTAAAGGCAAGAAGAAAAACAAAATTCTACTGTCCAGAGTTCGTTGTTGGGTTATGTGCTGTACAGTGTTTTCGAATTTATCATAAACGATCACGGTTTGATCAGAAATTTCATAATTATTTATGAAAACGCAAAAGATGTAAATAAAACATGTAATTCAAGTAAAAGCTAGGTATTCTAAGCTTTATATTTAAAGTTAGTCATTTTATTGAATCCAAAGTCAATGATTTTTGTCATTCAAAAAGCCAGCTTTACAGGTAAAGGACTCATTTATTTAAATATATTTAATTTACATCAATTTTTAGGAAATTATCTATGCAAATGGTGCTATTATATTTAAAAATATATGCATGTTTGAAAATAAGCATGAAAAAATTGACATTTTTTGATCCATAATACAGAAATAAAATGAACTTGGAAGGGGTTAAACTGAATTTATTCAAGATTTTTTACATTGTTTTAATATTGATATATCCATTAGATCGAAAAACAATCATATGAACATAAATTATTTTCTATTTCATGTTTAAACTTAATATATCAGTTACATTTTTATATTGTATGCCCTTTTCATGCATTCTAAACCGACATATGTTTCTTTTTTGTTAGTTTCTTGATAATCGTGTGGATCTCAATGTTTTTTTGAGAAACGCATAAGTAAAAACCATTTATCATTTCTCTTCTTGAAAACATTTATACTGAAAAAATAACTTTACTTAACCACTATCAATAAGATATTGGGAATTTTTTTGTATTCTTTGTTTGGTGACTTAAAAGATTAAAAAGAAGTATTTTTTAAAAAAATGAAATCTCTAATTTTATAGGAAAAGAAAAGGGGCTAACTGAAGTACCCCTCTCCTGTTCTTCCACCTAAATTTCCACGGAAAGAGGGGAAACTACTTTCACTTGACTTTTATTTCTCTTGAGTTTCCCTTTCATTCACATACGGTACACGACGCGATACTTACGAAAGAGATTAACTCATTAAAAACCTATTTTCTTCGGATACGGCAAGCACAACACAAATCATGAAGGGCAAGACAGTAAGAAAAAATGTCTATTTACCATCACCGTTTATTTACCATCGTTCTAATCAGAAACTAATGCAACATGCCGTCATTTGTATATACAGGGTAGTTTTTTCTATCTTTTCTACCCTTGTCTTTTTTTTTAATGTTTTCTCCACCCTCTAACTAAAAGAGGAGATAATCTTAAGGAGAATTCTCTCTCTCTCATCTTTACTTCTTATTCTAGGAACATATTAAATCACAAGACAATGGAAGTGTATTTAGAACTTGAAAAACTTTTGCATGTTAAAGTAGTGATTTAAGAGTGTTCTTCCTTTTTTTATAAAACTAAGAATAGCCGAACTGTATCGAAGTCTAAGTTACAGATCTAAGTTAAGATTATTTAAAGGTTTAGAACTTTTTATTCTCTTTTCTTCTTTTATCTCCTTTTTATCAATTTATTTTATTTATTTATTTTCAAATAGAAGTAGTTCTATCTTTGAAATATATTGCTTATAATATAAATACTTAAAGAAAAACCCAAATAAACTATTGATCTGTGAACCCTAAAGGCTTTTTGCTTGTTTTTGCTTCACTAAACAAGTGTTTTACTTTCTGAAAGTGATAATGAATTATGTACATTTATTGCCATAAAAATTTGCAAACTAAGAAAGTGTTGTTAGAATGAAATGAAATTTCTTATACCGTCGGTCTAGTTATCAGAATGCGTAACTCCACAAAAGGAACTAATTTGATATTGGACTGCTACGCGCCAAGCGCTGTTTGGCGCAATTCCTTAATCGCGCCAAGCAGTGGTGTTATCGAGTTACATGGAATCCAAGATGACGGCCTAGTGGTTTTAAATTGTCAGGAAAATAATTGTAAATATTTGTTTTGAAATATACTTCAAATAAAGAATATATGAATAGATTAAAAATAATCATTGTCAATCAATTATGAATATCATTATAATATAATAAAAATATTAATAATAATAATGATGAAATGTAATATATTATTATTATTATTATATTATATAATTTAATAGTACTTATGATATATGATAATATTCATATAATTTTTATATAATAATAATTATTATTTATAATAATATCCATATAATATAATTATTATATATAAGAAAGCTCATGTAAAATGATAATAATTATAAATAAATAACGTTTGTAATATTTATAAAATATATCCATATTCGAAAATAGCACAAAATAAAACAGAAGCCGGAAATATAGTATCTTGAAGAACAAATGTAATAGAAATAGTGAAATTTTTAAGGAAATCGAGTTAAAATCGTCTCAAATTAATAGGCTTACCGTGGAAAAAAAACCAATAAAAATTAAGTATAATATACTTTATTCCCATGGCAACCCCATTACTACACGATAAAAATACAAAGGTAGCCATATTGTAATGTAATCGCCCATCTTGGTGAGCATAAGCAAGAACTTAGAGCGTATTACTCCTATATCCAGTTAACACCCCAAAAGGAGCTACGCAGTCTGATAACTAGGCTGACGATGTATAAATACGAAGTTGATGCTAGTGATAACAAAATCAAAGCAAAATTATCATTTATGGCAGAAAAAAATTACAAATAAATGGAGGTTTTAGTACCATGTTGGGTCCCCTCTAGCATAAATGCCTGATGTTCGAGCATTTAGGCATACAAGTTCAAGTATAATGTCCTGCGACATCTTGTTCTACAGTTGTAATTAGACCAATCTCGTAAGTTGTATACTTGCCAAATATACATTTTTATTATCTCATTCATCTGCAAATTTAATCTAAGTAACTTTTTAAAGAAAATTACGATGATCTTCTATTCAGATACATTAAAATCGGGGCTCTGATATAGAATCTTAAGATCTACCTTAGTTATTTACCTAAAAATACCTTATCTTTTCCTGCAGAAAATGTTCACAACAAAGAATCATGCTAAATTTTTTATTAGATTATGCAATCATTTTTCATCGAACTACATTACACAGAAATGTTTTAGATTATTAAACAACACACTTATCGTGTATTTTGATTACATAGGGATTATTTTTAGACCGACGCATTTAACAGCAGTTGGTTTTACAATGTAAATACTTATACATAGTGTAAATGAATTAAGCTTACAATGATTAAATAAAAAGGAATTATTGTTAAGGTATGTGACTACCCTAAATTCGTGTGTTTGGTGAAATTTTTCGAAATTTTTTTTACGTTTTTATATTATAGCCCATATATTTAAGATTCCAAAAATACTTTATTTTAGTTCCTACGATATTTAGAAGCAAAGTTATAGCTTAATTAGTAAACCGGAAATGGAATTTTCAAAACCGGAAATGGGTATTTAAAGGGACATAAAATGTAAACAAATAGTTTGAACTCCTTTTTCCTGACTTTTAAGCAAGATAATCATTCATTACTTATTGTAAATACAGATCAAGGTATCCTTTACTTATTTAATAATATTTTTTTCCATCTGGCAACTGTTTTTTTTAATTCAAGCTTGTTTTATTAAATGGCAATACTATTATCGTCTATACTTTGTTTACATTGTTCATTCAAAAGCGTTCTTCTTTATTACTAATTATTTTTGATATTTTTACAATTTATTCATTTATTTTATTTAATTTTAACGTTTTATTTCATTGTGAATAATTTTAAAATGCCGAAAACTAGATCAAAAGTGACTAGAAAGAGAAGGTTTTATGGAAGCAGATTTACCAAGTCAGCACCAAACAGTAACAAGGCGTCGTCCGCAAGTGAAGCAAAATTGAGCACTAATGACAGTTTTGATGTGCCTGAACCTATATTTCATGGTTCTACAGGTAATCGAATTATTGATTTCCAAGCTTTATTGAGAATTATTTCAATCCTGTGTTGTCAGGAATGCTATGCAACTGGATTGAAACTAACAGAAGATTCCAGGGAAGGACTTTTCTCTAACTTGTGTGTGTCTTGCAGTTGTGGATTCATGACTGGTTTTACTTCTACCCGTAAAGAAAACAAAAAATTCTCTCTCAATACTTTATTGGTATTTGGATTGAGATTGATTGGCAGGGGATTCACAGCTGGTAAGAAGTTGCTATGTACTTTAAATTTGCCCTGCATTTCTAAAAACACCTTCAGAGCTCATGAACTCAAACTGCTAGAAGCAGTACAGTTTTGTTCTGAAGAAAATATGAAAGCTGCATCAACAGAAGTGCGAAATTTTAAAAAAAGTACAACTTGTGGTGTTTCAGTAGATGGCACATGGCAGCGGAGAGGCCATATGTCGCTTAATGGCTGCGTCTCAGCTATTTCCATTGATACTGGGAAAATTTTAGATTTGGAAGTAAGGACTCAGTATTGCAAAATGTGTGAAATGAAAGTGAAATCTGAGCATGAATGCTCAAATTATAAAGGTTCCTCAGGAAATATGGAAGCTGTTGGAGCTTTCAGAATTTTTGAAAGATCATTGATAAAACGAGACTTGCAGTACACCGAGTACTATGGTGATGGGAATTCTAAGGGCGTTTTACAAGTAAAGAATATATATGGGGAAAACAGTGTCTCAAAACACGAATGTATAGGTCATATACAAAAAAGAGTAGGCTCACGTCTAAGGAAACTAAAAAAGAACACCAAAGGACTTGGTGGAAAGGGCAAACTAACTGATAAATTTATCGATAAACTGCAGAACTATTACGGGATTGCCATCCGTAGCAATGTTGGATGTCTCGAAAAAATGCAATCTGCTGTAATAGCTGTTTTCTTTCACTGCTGCTCTAGCAATCAAAATCCCATGCATGGGCAATGTCCTACAGGGAAAGACAGCTGGTGCAAGTATAAAAGAGCATTATGCGATGAAAAAATATACATAGACAAAACAACAGGCCTTACAAATTCGGTTATTAAAGTGATAAAGCCCACTTACTTAGCACTCTGTGATACAGATTTGTTAAAAAAATGCCTCCATGGCATGACCCAAAATAATAATGAAAGTTTTAATAATGTATTATGGTCTATTTTACCAAAAGAAATTTTTGTTCACAAGAAAACTTTGTGTTTAGGTTCACACATTGCTGTCCTATTATATAATTCAGGTTATTTAAGACTGTTGCATGGTATTTAATTATTTAGGTATGGTAATTGATCCAATGATACTTAAAAACTGCATGGGAATCGACACAGAACGTATTCAAAAATCAAAACGCCAGTCATTACCCTCAACGAAACTCTCCAGAAAACTGCAAAAAGCCAAAAAAAAGTCAAAATTAGCTAAAAATGAATCTAAAGAAGGCTTAACCTAAAAATATGGGAGTTTTGAAAATGTTTTGTAAGTAGAAAAGTATTTATTTTGTGTTAAAAAAATTTTTAATGTGTTTTACGAGAAACTTATTCAATATTTTTCTTCACAATAAAGTTCACTATACAAAATATTTTTAAGATAGTAAATTGAAATTTTCAGAACATGTTTTGTGTAGTTCTATCTGTGTTATGAATCAAAATCTAATGTCTGTATATATATATATATAAATATTTAATTGCTTTTTTATGAAAAAAAGCATTAATTTTTTTTAAAAATGAGTTTTTGCATACAATTTGGCGTATTTAAAAAGCTTTTTCAAGTATTACAAATCTTTTGATACATAACACAGATAAAGATGTTGTTTATGTGCTGTATAAATATTATATGAATACACTTAATAGAATTTTGTGTAAAAGATTTGTCGTAACTGCAATTTTTCACCAAAATTTCGCTAAAAACGACAATTGTTATAGTGTATAAAATTCTCAGGAAAACAGCAAAAGGTTAAAAAAAATTCCAAATAAGTTTTACATGAAATTTAATAGAGCTTGAGCTATAAATATGGTGAGTTTAAAAAATGTACAATCAGTAGAAAATTTTTCACATAGCATTAAAATCTTTAAATGCATTTTCTGAGAAACTGTTTTTCAATTTTTTTCTTCACGGTACGGTTGACTACAAGATTTCTTTTTAAGATATTGACTTGAAATTTTCAGAAAATCTTTAGTTTTATCTGTAGTCTAGTCTATAATCTAATACTTGTGTATATATTTATTTATTTTATTGCACTTTTTGTGAGAAAATAACATTAGTGTTTAGTAAAAAAATGAGTTTTTGCATAAAAATTGACATATTTCGAAAACTTTAACAGAAGTATTATAAATTTCATAGTTATAATCACAGAAAATGATGTTATTTATGTACTGTATAAATATTATTAGAATATATGTATCAGAATTTTCAACACAATCCTTACCGTAATTGCAATTTTTTACTAAAATTTCACTCAAAATTCCCTATATTTCCAAAAATATTTATAACTTTGTAAAAACTGTGTTTTAATTCTTACTTTTATGTCCCATTTTTTACATAAGTGAAATTTTACATATTTCAAAAAAAGTGCTCCGAAGGTAGTCACATACCTTAAGAGTTTTGATATTTCATTCTTCTTTTCAAAAACATTGAAAGAATCGAAATATATTATTCTTCAATATGACCACAATAGTTATGTTTATCTTGTATTTAACTTTCTATAGTAAGGATAAAAAAATCAGGTGAATTGGGAGCTGTAAACATTTATAAACAAGTTAAATTTCGATTAGTTTCCTCTTGAAGCGATACGTACATTTTTACATTGTACTTTAACATCCATCTTGGGTAAGATTAACCTATACCGTATAGACTGACTCATATTCTCATATTTAAGTTATATATAAAACTAATTGCATATCTAATAATATCCTAAAATATTACCGAGAAAGAACTCATTAGATACTTTTAAAAACAAAATATTTGATTTAAGACACTTTGTAAAGTCAACACAAAAGGGCTGACTTCAGTATTATATAATCTCTCGGTGCTAACTATATGTACATCTATCCACGTAACATCAAAAGTATGAATGAAGAAGAAATCTTGAATTATCAAAGGAAAGCATGTCAGTCGTAACAAATTGATGGGTCTCGTAGCACTCAAACATTGACCTTCTTTTGTAAGAGGATAGTTTGCTCACCCATCACAAACGCTTCTACGCCTAACACAAATAGTATTATATCAAGGATCATTACACGAATCTTAGTAACTTCGAGGAAACCCTTCTTTCAGAATAGGTCAATAAGATATGACAAGTTGAAATATCCTTCTTGCTTTCAAAGATAAGATGGAATACTTATATCGATTCTTCCCCATTGAAACTTAGAATGGTAGATGATTGATTCATAAGTTATTGATTCGTATTAGTTATACATATGATTGACGGATAGGATATGACAGATTAGGCTTTTTTATATTTTCACTATCTAAAATCATTTAAAGGTTCCTCTCTTAAGATATAAGCACAATATGCGAAACTCAAAATGAAACAGCAATTTTTAAAAATGTTTAATTAGAGTAGATAGTATGTAAGACATTTTATGATAAAAGGCTTAAGATGATGTATGGAATTATCAATAGGTAAAAAATATAGTAAAAAGAATATTTATTAGAAACTTGTGACTGATTTATACGGTTCCTTCCACTACCCTCTTGGGGATTCCTTTTGGGCCATCATTCTTTCAAACAACTTTATCCGAAGAAATAAAGCGTGATTATGCAAATGAAGTTTAATGTATATATTTTGTATTCGCGAGTTTTAAAAGTTAGGCAAGTGAGGGTAGCTTGGATGTGAAGTGAATAGGTGAGAAGTTAGCAAACCAGCAGTTGTACGCATCCGTAAACAGTGTAAGACGCAGGAAGTTGGAAATTCGGAAAGTACTTAGTTCCATTATAAGAGAAGTGTTTAAGGCCACGTCTAAAAGATTAAAGGATTGCAAGAGTTTAGATACTGTGATCTTATTTCAAGTAGAAGTTAGAGAGTTAAATTTATGGGTCTGTGTTAAATATAGAGATAAATAAATAATGGAAATTCATCATGTTTTCTGATCATTTAGTTCCTCCCACACATCTAGCCGGGTCACAGTGAATAAGAAATGTAAATTCCTTATAAACTCTTTCACATATTTTTTCATTACACTTGTAAATACAATCTTATTAATAGCAAATAAGAGAAATGGAACATCATAATTCTCTCTCCATAAAGTTAAATTTAAGTATGAGGGTACAATATATGAAAATATTGGAATTTTACAAATCAACTATAAATTACTTATCATATATACAATGTTATTTTCTACAAGACCATCAAACTGGTAGGGTGTGCAGGGGATACAGAGGTGAACTAAGAATCCCGTAGGAATGCGGGGCACAATCGTGCTGTAACGAGCTATGGGGCAAAGAAGCAGAAAAAAATAACAGAAATAGAAACACACTAATAGGACAGAAAATATTTTTGTAAGATTGTACTACAATAGGAGCTCTAAATTACAGTCAAAAGTCGTCTTTAAGGCCTGATAGACACTGCATGGGATTCTGAACGTTCTGGATGATTTCTGGCATGTCACGTTCCTCTCGGGCAGCTACAGATATTTAAGTGTTTCCTTCAACTGAAGGAACAGGCACCAAATTCTTTATGTGATCTAGAAGAAGTTTATACACTTTCAAACACCTGTTGCACTGAAACCTCTGAATAAAACTTTTTCTGTCTCTTTAGTGTATTGATGTTTCTGTTCTTTTTCTTTGCTTTTTTTTTACCATAGCTCGCAACTACGGCATTTGAGATCCTGCGTTCCTATATGATTCCGAGCCGTCTCTGTATCCCCTACAACAGTGTTTCTCAAACTGAGTGCGCGCTCCCCTTGGGGCGGGATAACCCTACGAGGAGGGGGCGAGCATATTGAAAAGTTGAAAAAATTGTCTTTTAAATTATTAATTTACTGAAAGTAAAATAAACAAAATGCATTCTGACATAATAAAATAAAATACACATTTACACCGGTATAAGACACTTAAAAATATATAAGTACTATACAATGTATTTTATAATTAATTTAACAATACTAAGTTAAGAACAAGTTTTTTAATTACCAGTGACTACGTGTCTAAGCTTTCGTATATAAAATTATATGCAAAAGGTATCATTTGATAATTTTTTACATTTTATAATTAATCCTTCAATTGATGAGTAAAAATTACTGGCCATCGTTTACCACTTAGGTGAGCGTATGTGTTGTATTGGGGGGGAAAGGGTAGAAAAGGAATAAATAAGCAAATCCTCTGAAATAAGTAACTCTTCGCACATACTGTCGAAGTCCTTTCATTGCATTCAAGGCCTTTGAAATATTTATGGTGAACAGTTCACAGAAAAGATCGTACTTCGGAAACATAATATATAAGCCCGGGCAATCAGCGCACTGGCTGAGCAGATGTTTATATACGCCGGTATCACTTAATAGGTTTAAGTCATGTTGTAAGTTTAGAGTCAAATTATAGTATTTATTGAATTCAATTTATTGTTATTGAATGGAGGGGGCACGATGAAAATTATGATTGAATATTGGGTCGCAAATATTGAAAGTTTGAGAAGCACTGCTCTACTCACCCTACCACCCTGAATCACCCTGTTTGTTTGAGTCATTATATACATTTACCTTGATGAAAACTCGTGAAAAAACAATTGAAGAAATTTATTTTGAAGTGAGATAGTAGGTAATAATTTAGTCATGTTGAAAAATATATTTTGTATTATTGTTTCAGGCTTCATTGATTTTCTGAAAGTCTGATTCGTAGTTAAAATTTTATTTTGAAACCAGTTTGTTTAATCTGAAGTAATTTTATCTCAGAAACAGTTGAAATGATTTTTGCTAAGTTACTTTGATTTAACAAAATAACTTGAATTCCATTTTATATGTTTTAATTGACAAATTAAAAATTTTAATGTAACGTAATTTTAATTAAGCGTTGAAAATCGAAATCGTACGTTGCACCTTCTTTTAATTTTCAGGATTTTACATGTATTTATTTCAAATTGTGTAATTTTTAAAAGTTTTAGAGTGTTTGCTTTGATTTAGTTAACACTGTGCAGGCACTTTAGGATTTTCTTAATAGGGCACAATCTCTTCTAAAAAA
>BMAO01013912.1:0-23384 GCA_019973975.1 Trichonephila clavata
AAAAAAATTTGCATTACTCCTTGGGTTAATTAAATAAAGTTTTAATAAAGATATAATTATTCGATAGAAATTATTTCCAATCATACCCGATTCATTTTTTTCAGGATTTAAATTACTATTGCGTATTTACCACGATAACATGTCAGATGTTACACATCATATGCGACTACAGTAAGAGAGAGAGAGACGCGTTCCTTTTTTTTTTTTTTTTTTGCGAAATGGATCAAATTTTACTCATTATTTTTTTAATATTAATTCGTGGGTACAAGCTCACTTAAAACAGGAGAGAGAGATATATTAGTTAAGAAAATATGATAGTAAACTTTTTTAACTTTCATTTTTTTTTAAATTTCAAAAAATTTTAGTTTTTGCAAATAAACAGAAAAAAAATAAAGGTCGGCGTCTAGAAATAGTTTTTTAATTACTAATAACATGAATTACCGCGCCAGATTATACCTTGCACTGAATATTTTAAGGAACGATAAATAAAGAAAAGCACAAATATTACGAGAAAAATTCTTTGTTCCTAAATCTAATTATAAATATGAGTAAAGTAAGGTGCGCTAGCTCAGGTGTCGTATTTGTCATTGACCGAGATTTAAAATTACGAGATCCGTTGCCAATCAGTGCTAGTAAGAAATGGAAGTAAATAACAAATATGTGTATGCGTGGAAAAATTATTGCGTTTTGAACGGTTTTATCGCGTTTTTCACGTAGTGGAACAAAAGCGCTATTAGGACGCAAATTTCGTCTTCGTCTTCGTTCGTACCTTTGTCGTACCTTTTTCTCAGCCAATAAGCAACCAATTGACCTCGGGTTTTCGGCATTGGGTCGCATTTGTGCCCTAGCTGAGCCGAATCATATTTAAATTTTCCCATAGTTTCCCCGAATTTTCCTACAAATTTTCCTGAATTCGCTAGTTTGCTTTTTTGTAGTGCTGATACAGATTTGTGTCATTATTTCTTTTCAGCTAAATAGTAGTACATTTAGAAGAGTGGTACAGTACACTACTTTCTGTTAGTAAAAAGTTCATTAGTTGCATTATTGTAAAATACAACATGTGAAAAACGCGCTAAAAATTACTTGGCCATGCCAATGATTGATATCTGGTTTTTTTTTTTTTGCCGTTGAGAAAACTATGTCATTGATTTCATCTCCAAATCTTGAATGAAAAATGTCAAGTTCGTCAAAAAGATTTTGTAATGTTTTCATACATTAGAAAAACAGTGACATCAATGCTGAATGGTTGTAAATAAACGTGAGTTCGAATTAACCAATCGATTTGTGAAAATTCGCCAAAGATATTGTTTTTCAATTAAAATATTTTTATGTCGCCTAGTAAACTGAGGAAACAATTCAGAGCTTGACCGCAACTGAGCCATCGAGCTGTGTTGTACGTTGAAATCGTAGAATATAGTTAATCGATTTCTTCTAATGATTTTGAATGGCCGCGGTAGCCGAGTGGTCTAGGCATCGGATTGTGGCTAGCATGTCACGAGTTCGATCCCAGTCCCACTGAAGACCCGCCGTGTAGAGGAGCGATGCACGTAAAATCTGTCGAGAGCTCAAACGTCCTCCCTATGGTGTGTTGTGGTAGTTAGGAGAGGGGTGCCAGCTCAAGTGTCGTCCGCGTCACTTGACCAGGGTTCAAAATTACGCGGACCGTCCCCAAAAGCTCTCGTGTAGCTAAGCAGTGGGACGTTAATATTCTCTCACTCACTCTAATGATTTTGAAAATTCTCGTTTATAAAAATATGTCGCGCTTATAGAATTGATTATTTTTATTACTTGAAAATTTTTTTAACCTTGTTTTGTGCATAGAATTTGCTAATGTATTATATTATGCAACAAAATTCTATCTGAGAATGTCTTACACTTTGTTAGAGCTCCTGAATGTAATCATTGTTTTCCTATCCTATTGGGTGTGCCTTAGTTTTCCTATGAACGTTTTAAATCAAATTAACCTTTTGACATTGTAAATGTGAAAGTCATTCCTATCGTTGTGCTGATCTGTTAAATATTAATTCATTACGTACTGTTTCACAAAACACATGAATATTGAAACGGTTATTTTAACATTTCGGATTTGTATCTTGTATACTAAATTGTATCAAGCCAGGTGTTCTAGATTAGATAGAAAATGATTTATAAAATGATTCGCAAAAAAGTTCTGAGTTTATCTACAAGTTAGTTTAAAAAACATTCATAACTGGATATGAACAGTTAGAACTTAAATATAATCCATATTTTATTAAGGTCATTCAATTTGACTAGTTTCTTAAACTTATTCAAAGTTCCTGTTTGAATACCATTGTTTGGGTTGCTTTGCAACAGTCCTTTTTCTCATTGCCTATTTTCTGTACACATAAAAAGTAGGTAACAATAAATAAATAAATAAAATATATTGCAATAAAATATTTTTCTTAAAAAAATTTTTTTTTTTCGATTTGATTATTATTTCGTTGAAATAATTGGTTTTCCAAATTATAAATCCATTTTTTTTTTTTTCGTGTCCTATTTCGGAAATTTTTTCCTTGCACAATTTTCTCTTTCTAAAAAGCAAAATAAAAGTGTTTGTTTGCAATCGAATATTAATCTGAATAATATTTGGACAACAAATGCTTATTTAAACAAAAGTGCAGACGATGTTAAATGTACTCGATCACATTTTATAACGACCGATGACGATTAACAGTATCGATTCGTTTCAGCGCATAATATATATTTTTTTAATAGAAACAACAAAAGCAATTCGAATTTAATTAATTTCTAGTCGTTTAATATTTCCTGTATTGACCATTTCATTCGATTTCTGCTCAAGAATAATTTATTATTTTACGCAGCATTTTTATGAAAGGAAATCGTTTTCGGATTCTTCTGGTTTAGTAACAGAAATAGCTACAGAATTTAACCTTTCTTAATGATTTACTTATATTTCGAGTGAACGGTTCTACGATCGCAGTAACCTTGTCATTGTATTTTGTAAGTTAGTCTACGGATAATTATTGAGAAAACTATTCTTGTATTTTGATGTGACTATAAATTTCAGGTAAGAGATCAAGTTATTTAAATATTTTTATAAAATTATTCCATGAATGGGATACTTTTTCTATAGGATATGGTTGGCATTTTTATAACTATAATGTAGTTGAAAAATTTTAATTTCTCCCTTCCATTTTTAAATTTCGTATGGAGTTGATTGTTGCATTTTCATTCCTTAGAATCCAATTGCCGTTTGAACTTATTCCAATTTGCAATATCATTATCAATTTTTTTTAAATGCTAACTGCTTTTCAACGAGAATTACATTCTCAGATATAGATTTCGATTACGATTTTTTATAAATGATAGGACAGCATTCTATTTATTTTCCTACACTTACTGATTTAAAGAACCCGATTTCTTTTACAAAATTTTCGAGAGGAGTCCTAAAAAATCATCAATTCATTCGTTTTTAAAATTTTAATTTTTTTGTTATACTTTCAGAAAATGTTACACAAGTTATGGCAGTACATTTCTGAAGCTGTTTTTATTTTAAGATTGAATAGTTGCGCAATGAATGTTTAAAAAAGAAAAAAAAAAGGAAAAGGGGTTAAAAAAACCCTCCCAAAGTTCATGGAGTTTAAATTTACTTGGAATTAATACCTCGAAAAGAAACATTCGATTTCGATTCCAAAATTTTCTGTGGAGGTTTTTTTTATTCACAAACTCGGAAATATTTCAATTATTCCAGGGTTCGCAATCGGATCCATTTTCATTTTCCGCATTCCTTTTATTCGCATTTTCTTTTATTCCATTCAAAAGGATGTTAGATATTTTTCTTATTAACTCATTCAGAGAAAGGAAGTTTTTAAAGATTTATCTACATCAGACATGTCTCTGAGAAGAAAAGAAATAAAAAGCAAGATAATGTTGTCACATGAACGTCTGAGAATGCGTCGTTTTAACTGCGAATTGTAAAAGGATTTACAACCTTCGTAGTATAATGACGTGCAGAAGAAAATTCACGTTTGTAATTATAACGGTTTTTTCTTTTCCTTTTTTTTAGATGGTTTGCCTTTTCTCATCGTGATTATAATTTTCAGCTATATAAATGGAGAAATATCGTACGTTTTAAACGGAGTCTTCGATCTTTTCACCACTATAGGGCCCTGAATTTTCCTGAATTGTGTTTCGAATTCTCTTTGCCTTCGAGGTAGAATAAGCCATTCCTCCTGGATCGGAAATCAGGAAGAGGTGTGTGAATTAATTTTCTATATAAATTACAATGCGAGTTTTTTTTTAAGCATGAATCCAGGACTTGTTTTTATGCGTGTGGATTTCGCTTCCGATCCATCCAATGAGAGCATTTATTTCTCTTTTACATAGGGATGGGTTTTCTGAACTTATGTTTTGCCTTCATGAGCTCTGAAATATTTTGGGAGAGAGCAAGGTGTGAATTCGTTGGGTTGTGAGCAATGAAATGACCGTTTGAAATTATGGTGCTGAAATTCTTGACAGCTTCGTCTGAGTTGCGAGTATTAGGATTTCTCATTATGTTGCGGAGAACCAAGTGATGATTGATTCCAGTTGGTCGATTTTAAACCATTTACCTGTGGAAAGAAGTTAATAGTTATAAAGTCAAAAATAATTAGATTGGGGTTGGTGGCAACTGCATGGAATGAAATTACGCACGTATGAGTAAAATTAAATGCAAACTCAATATTTAACACAGAACTCAAAGATGTGGAGAGTGAAGGGGATCATCAGAAGCTACACTATTCAAGGACTAGATATGTGCGGTTGTCTAGTTTCAAACTCGGGTTTTGTTGTAGAGGTTTCCAATGAGAATTCCACCGTTGTTGTGTGTGAGAGTAGAATCAAGTAAAGTGGTGTTAAGGGAGCCGTGCGGAGGTCTGTTAATGTGAGCCTCTCGATTTTAGCGTTGTCTACTAGAGTTGTAATAACAATAGTGCTGAAGCTTTAAACTCATAGCAGCACAATTCTTTAAAATATTATTGCAGGGCTGACATCTACCCGACGTCAAGTTTCGGTGTAAATAATCTGCGAATACTGAATAGACAAGGATGTGACACATAAAGCATTTAATGACGGGCAATAGCAATACACAACGTTACAACAATACGATTTAAGTACATCTAAAGTAAGAACAGAACCGCAACAAAAAAATGAGGTCATTCGCTTGATGCTGATTGGTTGGAGAGGGGATGCCATTCGCAACAAGTGCATTCGTATAGATTGCATACAGTTCCGTTTATTTTAGAGTAAATATTTGTCCAATGGAGTCTATATATTCTGCGAAAGTTTTTACTCTGGAAACCACGATTTATATTTTTCGCGCTTTTCACTGTCTTTGAATATTATAATCCGGAAGTTTTATGATTTTACTTCTTAGTTCGATTATAAATCGAGCCTCACAACGAGGGAAATCAAATATTTCTGCACCACGAATGAAAATTATTTATTCTAAGCGAAATCAAATAATACAACTATCCTTAATTTCATGTGCCTAGTGATTAGACTGATTTTGTAAAAGTCATCCTATTTTGTTGCAAGCAGAAAAGACAATTTTTAAAAAAAATTAATGATTCTTAAAGGATTCCAGCCCCGAAATCCAGTTTAGTTTATGCAAAATGTTTGTGAAAGGGCGGTTAATAAAACAAAGAGCATCCTGCTTATTGTAGACTTTTGAACTCTAAGCAAGTCATTGATGTTATATGAAATCGAAAGAGCGTTTAATTGAAACATTTATGTTAATTTTCTGTTTCAGGCAAAATACCAATCGTAACGAAAGTTACAGTCGCGCCATAACGTTTTATGGGGAATCTTAATCAACGCAGACCTTTAAATTTCTAAAATATTTAACTAACATTACAATAAATAGTGATAAAACCTTTGTTTTCCTGTTTTAGAACATTGCATATATTTCTAAATTTCAAAATATTCGTACATGTTATGTCTTGAGATTAAAAAGCTTAAAAGGATTTTTTATGATATTTGCTGGTAGGCGACGATCCATTACAATATCAGCCGTCCATCTGGTATGTAGGTGAGTGAGGCTGACAGCTGTGGCACTGGACCTGGGTTTGATTCCCGGAGAAGGCATGGATGTTTGTCAATGCAAATTGCCTCTGCGGCATGGGGGTAATCTTAATAACCGTCCAGCCATGACCCTCTCGTGATGTTGTGGAAGTCCAATAATCCCCCCTAGTGTGCTCTCCCTCAAAATTCGGGTGGAACCGAGCCAAATGGTACAGTCACCTGCATGGTGCTCAAAGCTACGGCTAACGACAGGCGTACATCTAGCCCTTTATCACGATGAATTTCACGGGCTTCGATATGGCAGCATGAGACAGGTGGCATTAGAAATAACAACAACTACATCTAACTGGAAAGAAAGTCGCTAAGAATCGTTATCGAGCCCTTTAAGAAAAATATTTTTTCATAACAATTATTCAGAGAGCAATTATTATTTTTTGACCCTAAAAATTATATTTAATGCACAAGAACCGCATGTACATATTTCCATGAGATATTGAGCCACAAATTATTCTTTTACATAATTTTTAATAGAAATAATCTGATTTTAACTCGAAAACTCTGCTTAACCTTCATTCCTTTCTGCAGGTGAATGTTAAGTTTTTCAGGTGAATTTTATTTATTTTTTTAAAGTATTTGGGTAGTGTACATCTCGAAAGGCCGATATGAACGACTCTCAGTTTGAATCCGTTTACAATGGTTATTATTTCATATTTTCTTGTTTAATTTCATGCGATGAATTTTCAAAATCCCAACTCATCGGCCAAGAAAAAGAGAAAAAACTTGTATGTTTAAGTGCGAAAGAGAGACGTTACAGCGCTCTCCATGCTGGGATAATACAATTGGAGCCGGAAACGCATCACAAGAAGAAGCAAGGGGGAGAAAAGGTTTGAAGAATAATCTCGGAACGATTGTGTTGAGACTCGACCGGAAGTTACGATGGAAATAATCACGCAATGGGATGGCTGCATTCATCTGACATCCGGATCATATGTACATGACGTCACTTATTACCCGCCGATTTCAAACACCGCAGCCATCTTACTGAAGCTTTCATGAGGTGCAATGGACTAAATTCATGTGACGTCACGATCACGTGAAAACTGTGTCACGTGATTAGGTTGCCGTTTGTTTACTACCATCGCTAGGACTATTTTGCTATCGCAGTTTCACATTGTACTTTTAAAATGTCTCATTTTGCTAAAATGGTTGTTCAATCAATAAATGAAAATATGATAGGGGAAAAGAATCACATTTTTTCATATACCAGCGCAAAATATGAGTGTTTTGAAAGCATGTTGAAACGTGAGGATTATAAACCATCTCCTCCCTGTTTATTATGTATGCAATTACTTTGAAGAATATTTTCAATACCGACGCCAGCTTAAACCAAGCTTTATTCTCACTATTTTTGTCTTCACAAAAGAAACCTGTTCTAAAAGGATTTTGGAGAGGTGTAGACTTTCACAAACATGTAAATACTTCAAAGCAAATTTTTTTTATTTTAAATAAAATTATATTTAGATCATACATAAGAAAGCAAAATATGTTAGTTAACTTAAGCAAATTTTTGTTTATTTTAAATGAAGTTATATTGAGAACATATAATGTTTAATTAACTTAAGTTTTACTTATTTTACGCATCTTCAGAGTAGTAACAGAGGTACTTAAGTATTTAATTATCTAAGATTCGAACACAAGAATCTGTTTATAGATAAATCATACTATTATTTTTTATAAACTATATGTAATTCAATAAGAAGAAAAATATATTTAAGACTAAAGATAATTAAATTGAATTTCTGATAATTATTGCACCTTTTCTGATGAAACATTCCCTTAATATTGTATAATAATTTTTAAAAAGTAGATCAACGTATATATTAAAGGCACTTTATACAAAGACAATTAAAAAAAAGTATTCAATTTGTCATAAAAAATTGTAATGCAAACTTTTAATTTAGTTCATACTAGCATTAATAACATTAATTTGTGATCCAAGTGTCGCATACCCATGCATTATATTTAGTATCCCAGATATAAAAGTGCAATTTCCAATAGAAAACTATTCAGTTCTGCAAAGCATTGTACTAACGAGTAAAATTACAAACACATGTTTATTTAATGCATGTTTTTTTTTCTCAGGAAAGTTACAATTTTTTACAATTTTTTTTTCGATACTTAATATAACAAGGTTTTTAAGCATTCTGTACACATGCATGACTGAAGGTAACTCTTTATTAATTTTAATGTGCTTAAAGAGCACTTCCTATAGTGACTGCAACTTAGAGAAAAGTATTAAAACAGTTAATACATGTAGAAATAACTCATTATAATCATTTAGTTAATTATTAGCCCTGATTATGTACTTTATATGTAATTAAATAACTCATAATAATGGATAATAACATTACAATGAATATATCCTGAAAATTATATGTTAATATGAATCATTGCTTTAACTAAAAAATGAAATAGTATTTTCTTTTATTACTTTAGACAATCATTTCTAAAAAAAATTTCAAACGTTTTTAAAGAATAATTACTAAGTAAATCAGACAGTCAAAGATGGAGAATGTTATTTTATTAGAAACATTTCAAATATCTTTAAATGCTCCATAATATTGTAAAACACATACATATATATAAAGTATTTATATGCAATACATTGTAAAAATAAAATTCATTTTCATTCAGTAACTGTTCCACAGTAAAATAAAATATTCATTCGAATTTTAAGTGTAGGTAGGCAAACTTGATGTAAATATAGTGTTAAAAAAATTCATTTTCATGACAGGATAAATACCATATCAACTCTAATATTTTATGTACAAAAAAAAAAAGGGGGGGGGGAAGGCGATGGAAAAAAATACACTTTCACCAAAAAATAATTATCTACATTTATCTAAAACTTTCATATTACCGAAAATCTATATACACAGGCTTCAAGAAACAAACGTTTTTGCAAGTTTAAAAATGTATATATACTTCAAAAAAAAAAAAAAAAAAAGATAACAACAAATCATCAAATTAAATTTGATCATTTCTAAAAATTGTTGCCTTTTGCGATGGTATCATTCCCCTTAAGAATATTTTATTTTAATTTAAAGAAAGAAATGACATCAATTTTTAACAGTAAATAATAATTATTAATAATTTAGAAATCAATAATTTGTAAAATGTAAAAATCAAAGAAAAATTTATTTAATTTTTATAAAAATTCCTTTCACAAATTATCATCAAATTGTTTTACTTCAGAATAAATATTTTCTCTTGTCTTTGAATTATGAATTAAAATTATAAACAGACATTTTTTTATATTATATACACTTAACTGACTCTATTTGATAATAATAGTGAGTTCTTTTTAATGAAACGATACAATTGTTATTCGATAGTCAAACAGTTTCAAGTTTTTTAAAAGAAGTTGTATTGATCCTATATACTGTACGCCATTCTTGCGCAAACTACTAAATTAATTAAGAATTAAAATAACTATTAGCTGTGTACCAAGTTCTAGGATCCAACCTAAATAAATATACCAGCTAACACTATTTGAAGCAGACGAATACCTAATTAGATAAATAAATCAGAATAAAGCAAAAATTATATCAAAGAGTTGTTGAGAGTTTTTCCTAACAAATATATACACTAGAATAATGCATAAAATACAATGATATCATATATTTTAATTAGATAAATTAAAGCTAAAGAATGTCAACAACTTGCATATTGGATTCTACCATGGTATTGAAAAGCACGTGCAATTGTTGCCCAATTTGTCATGTGATTACTCGCTTGGTGCCAGTCAGTCGCGAATTTCCCCATTTGAAGATAAATGGCTAAATATTGGCGCATTGTACGGCTGCACTATCCAAATTGAAAGAAAAACAAAACATGTCCAACTCAATTTTTCTCTAAATTTTTGTTCAAATATGAAATCAACTTCCACACCTATGTTTTTATTCAAGAAAACATCCTCTCCCTCTCTGTGGGTTTTAGGATACTGTTACAAAATGCAAGTCTTTCAAGGAAAATGTTTTCAATCCTTATTTAGAATGTTAGTCAACCGAAACTTTATTTTTGTTCGTTTTGTTTATTTTGAGTTTACAGAGAAATAGCAAAGTTCATTATTAAAGTATTTTATGTAAGTACTTAACATTTTTTCTCTGGGAAAAAAACTGAAGACAATCTCCATTCAAAATGGTAAAATGTGTTATTTAACTTGAGTTTTGCTTACATCTGTAGGATAGTTAACTTCTGAGGTAATGTATCTCATGAAATTACATAATATTTGAACATAATTTAATACATAAAATTTGATCAAAAATCTAATTTAATGTCATATTTGTGTGTGTATATTAAAGTATTTGTACAAAAGTGAGAAATGAAAACAAATTATATTGATGCAACTTTCTTTTACAGGAAAAAATGAATATGGATGATGCACTCCAGCAGGAACAAATGTAGAAAGGGAGACTGAAGAAATCCAGGTAGGAACCTAATGATATTTAATAATTAAAATATTTTTATCTTGTTTCAGTAACATTATATTTAATCTACAATTGTGTTACATTTTCCTAACAATGCATTCATCTGCCATTCTTCTGGAAAATAATAAATTTGTCCTTCTAGTGCTCATTTTTTAAAAAAACAGTTTATGCATCAGAGACAATTTCCTTTAGCAGTGAAAAGAAATGTTGAAACTTTGTTTGGGAGGCTTAAATTGTACAAAAGCTGGCATGTGTATTTTTCATTTCAAGCATGTGATAAAATAACTGCAAATGCTTCATTCAAACGAAATAAAGCACTTGAATGGTGCATAATTAGTTTTGCTGATTTCATCAGATTTTTTTAGCGCAACCTGTCGCATATTTTTAAAATCTATATGTCGTGTGTCATCGGTAGGTTGCTTTGATATAAATTGTTTTTCATCTGTACATGTGTATTGTTTCTCTTGTATCTTGTGATAATTCTTATAGCTTAGATCTTAAATGGATTCATTAGGCTAAATTCACACCATCGAGCTACACCATGTCAGAATGCAGCAATGAAGAAACACACGTGCACCCTGTTAGTATGTATAATACCTATACTTGTGCCGTTGACGTCTTGATTTTAAGTTTAAATTCTTATATGTACTTAACATTATCTTATTGTATACATTATTCTAGCATATCAGTTAGGTAGGAAATATAATATGTTAACATTATCATAATTCTCATTTTCTTATTTCAATGATTATGCATCATTAGGCCTGAGTTTTTTTAAATTTTTTTTTATTGTTTTATGGATTGGTTAAACTTTTTATTTCAAAACATTGTAGTTAAATAATAGTTTAGTCATGCATTGATTCAAACACATTAAAAGTAAAAGCAATAATATTTATTCTATATTATGTAATAATATTTCTTTGCCATTTAATATATAATAAATTAAGCAGATTTTATCTTCAAATAATTGATTTATAAATTATAGAAATTAGTGTTACTTTTTAAGTTAAAATTATAATAAAATATTAATAGAAATGCATCATTGAAAAAGATAAAGTAATTTTTAGAAACTCCATTAAATTGTTCTTTGTTATAAATGTATTTTTTACTTACTGAATTACATAAATTGTGTACTATTCTAAATACAATAGTGTTTGTATCAATACTATGCAAGAGTGAAATACTATTTAAGCATGTAGAAAAATTTACTTTTAATGAAACTCGTGTATATTATAATATCAGAGTTAGTTAACAGGAAAGTTTCCAATTAATATCGAGATATATCCTTTGGTTAAAATATATATTTTTCCCTTATGAGAGTAATTTATTTGGATAGTGTACTCTTTAAAAATAAAATATTTTTTCTTTGTGTTTATATGCTATGATATTATTTATTGTTCTTCATAGATTCATAAAAGTCTAGTTTTAGAGAACCCCATATTGTTATGGATGCAAACATAACAGAAATTTCTCTCTTGAGTGTTCTGTAATACATGTCAAATTATTTTGTAGAAACTTTTGCAATAAGTTTATCTGTTTGAGGACAGTGTATATTATGTATATCAGTTCATTTGTCCTTTGATGCTAAGGAATTTTATTTTGCAACACTATAAATTGCATTTAAATTTTCTTGAAAATAGTCCGATCGAGCATTACTATCGAAAACATTTAAAGATATTTGGAGTCATTCTTGTAATAAAGTACTAATATTTGGCACCATTTGGATGAGATCTGTGTCTTTTTTTATATATTTTCATGGCTAGCTTAAGTTTCCATTTGCATCCATACTGGTGTATTATGTTGAAGTATTGTTATTGTATTCCAGTCAAAATACTTGTAAAAAAAATTCCTAAAATGTAGCAGGATCTTTCTGAAGATATGAATATTGAGCATCATTTCAAATGTACAAAGTAATAAATATTTTAGAAATACTGTTTCACATAAAATATTCAAACTTAAATTGAAAATTTGTCGCACACAAGTCAAAAAAATATTATCATAGAATTTAAGCAGACAAAAGGAATAATGCATTAAAAACTTAAATATTCCTCCAACAGTGGTGCAGGTAGAGGTGAATTTCACAGGGATTCTAACCCCTCCCATATAGACCAACAGATTTTAAATTTTGGGCGTGTAAATATTACTGTTCCATGTTTTTTTAAACTACCCCCCCCCCCCCTAATTGTTTGTGTAGTACTGATGTTATTGCAACTGTAATTATTAAGCATGGTTTGTTGAATATATGAGAGATTGTAAGATGTTCTGTAACCTTCTTTTGATGGAAGAATTGAAAATTTCTTTCTAAATTTAAAAATTGTATACTGCTTTTGAAAACATTTATATTTACACAAACATAGTCTTCTCTTCCAAGGTCATACTGTCCAGTTGTGGTTAAGATATTGGCTTAAGGCAACTAAGTATCCACTTTGCAATTTTTTTTTAATTTTTAATGTTTGATATTTAGTTTTAATTGTATTTTATAAAGGTTAATATTTCCATACAAAATTTTTTAAATTTGTTGCAAAATTAAAATTTTTTAAACTTTTAAACATATTTTAAATTTCTAAGGCTTTTTTAAAAATGTATATTTTTTTTGAAACTGTTTCTTCAAAGAACCTCATAACATACTACATAAAACTGTACCTGTTTTTTTTTCTACTGCTGCTCTTTAATTTTGTGGTTGGATTGTCGAATGGGCCAATTATCCTGCCAAGCATTTTCTCTCCAAATCGATAAATGTGCCAAGTCTGGTAACCCTCCTGATTTATGTATTAGTGAGGACGAAGTCAGTTTGGCACAAACACGCCCAATTGGCAATTTTACAAATTTAGGCGGACCAGTGGCCGATTCGACAATTTCACCCATTTTGTTATTCATTTTTTTATAGTTAAACTTCCAAAAATTCTCAAAGAAACATTCAGTTTGATTTTGAAATTTTCTAGAAAAAGTTCTAAATGTGTTAGAGCTAATTCCATGCACAGTTTTACAAAAGATACATTTCAGAACATGTATAAAAAATTTTGAACCCATACTTCAATTATCAAAAGAGCCTTAGGGTTTTGAATAACAGTGCATATGTACCAAAATTGAATATGGAGAAAAATGAGTTTGAAGTTTTCATTCCATGAATACCATGATATAATATTCATCGATTAGTCTGAAACTTTTAGGAAAAGTTTAATTAGCTTATTTAAAACTGCTTACCATAAAAAATTGCACAAATGTAGAACGATTAAACAGTATACTGCCATAATGAACATATAGAAAAATCAATATTTCATAAAACTTTATCTTAATAATTATTTAAAAATAAGAAATACACACACTTCAGAGCTAATTTCATGGTCAGAGCTAATGCACAATATGTACAAAAGATGTTTATACCTTTTTTTTTTTATTTCCATGATTTTAAAAGCCTTTGCATGCTAAATATTGTACAGGAATGAGAGCAAAATCAAATAGCAGTTTATAGGTAAAGTATATCAAATGAAAGAATTGCATGTATGCATTTGTGTAACTAAATATCCTAAAATATTTTAATAGTAATTGTGATGAATTTCACGCACACGGGATATATATGTAAATCACTGAAATATATAAAAAGGGGAGGTTTTTGCTATTCTTGTCAATTAGATTTTTAATTATCAAAATGAGGTTTAGTATTTGAGCTTTGAAAGAATCCATTTTGAAGTTTCAGTTCCATTCATAATATCATAAAAAGCAGATACAATTTTTAAATCTTGACCCAATTCTTTTTCTCTTCAATACACAAACAAGAATGTTTGCATGAATTGCACAGTTCTTTATCAAAATGATTTGCTACTGCATATATTACTGCACGTATGTCAGTCTCATTTACGTGCAGTAGAAAATAATTAGTTCTGCTTGAAAAATGTCTGATAAAAAAAACATCGGTCCATGACTTAATTAAAAAAAAATTAAGTTAAAACATTGAACTTTTGCAGGCATGATTATAAGGATTCGAGGTATCAGAGGAGCCAATAAAAGTGTTTTCGATTGTTGGATCATTTTTTCGGTATTACGTCGCTTTAAAAGAAAGTTCTCAAAAATACAAATTTTTACCCGGTACTCTTATCTAATCCACTAAAATATGTTTGGTAAGCAAGATATTTGCTTGAATTAAGGTGTGTGAAGTAAGGTATAGCAGAGTTAGCAAGTTATTTTATCATCTAATGGTTGCCAAAATGCAACCTAATTGAGCCTTTGCGGGCACAACAGGTCCGCAAGTGCGAGAGTCATTTCAGGGGCGGCTCCCGCTGCTCCATTTTCGACACCGGAATCCATTCAACTCAATGTTTTGTTGAAAACCATAAACATTTGTTTCAAGGGCAGAAAATACGGGTCACAGAGTCCTACATTTCGAACGTTTCTTTCGATCGACCGGTCCACTCCCTCGCGATCATTTTTAAGTTCCGAGGTCAGCATCCCTGGACTCTAAATACATTCAATTTTTCTATTATCTGCTAGCAAAAGGAGTAGCAGGGAATTCATACAGAAATTTGCTCTTAGGAAAACAGACGTATCTCTGTGATTTACTAATATTTGAGAAATGTTTTTCTTTGGCATCTATTTCAGTAGCTGTTATACAGCTGATTAAACGTATGCTTCCGAGAAATAGTTCTGCAACTTTTTTATCTGAAAAATGTTCCAGACTGTATTGTATGTGAAGAATTGTTTCAGGAGTTATGGTTTTAAAAATTTAATAAATGTTTATATTTAAAATTCTGGTCTTTTATATCGGCTGTTTTTTATTTTCTAGTCTTTAGAGCACAGCTGTGATTAAGATGCTGGCCAGCGTTGAAAACAGAAAAGTTCTCGGACACCCCCTTCCTCCCTCCTTACTGGATCAAACCAAATCTTTAAATCTAAGACATTCCAAGGTATGATTTTCTCTTAAACAATTGTACCACCTTTTAAAAGCATTTCAAAATGGAATATTAAGTTTTCCTCGAAGAATAACCTAACACGAGGGATCTATACGAATAATAACCTAATTCTGTCTGTCAGAAATAATGGGAAATTTCACACACACAAAAAAAAGAGTGGCTGCATTTTTAAACCATTCAACTCTTATTTTTACGGAGAAAAATATTTAACTTTCAAGTTTATTGCATTGGAGATTCCGCAGCACCATTGATACATACGTAAAGGGTTCGGGAAAGGAGTTTGTCAGAAAAAGCATCCGTGGGGCAACACAATAAGATCGATACGGCAGAAGAGTTTACAGCATGCTGCTTTTTATTTTGTTTAAATATTTCAAATTGTACAGTACAAGACAGTAAAAAAGTGGATTAAACATTGCAAAGAAAAAACATCTGTTTTAAGTATTAAAAATATGCAGCGAATGCGAATAAGCTTTACGTATTTATTACCTGTATACACATTCTAGACTGGGATGAATTGAAAAATAAAACAATAGATATTGAAGCATAAAGAAATTTGTAATGTGTTCATTTTATGTGTATTGCAAATTAAACTAAAAGGCTTTTTAGAGTATTTGTTACACTTTAAGTCTGCTGTTCTGTTAGTAGAAAAAAGGGATTTTTTTAAGGCCTTTGTAACACCCATGTGTCAAATTTATTGAAAACCCCATCTTTAGCCGATCTCTGCTCAGTAAAAGTAACATGAATTCCAAATTACCAAGGTGTTGGTTTAGTAGTTAATAAGGGGGGGGGGTATTATAAAACACCTTCAGAGTCGATTTTTGAAAAATTTATTTTTAGTACAGCTCTACTCCACGAAAGGAACACGCTTGTTAAATTTCAAGTCTGTCGACCCAGTCGTTCGAATACGGGATCATCTTTTATCCACGACATCTCTCGAACCCCTCAGAGTCCAATTTTCCATAAAAACCACTTTTGTGGTGCTTCTTCATTCCACGAAAGAATTATACCTACTCAATTTTCAGACTGTAGGTTTAATAGTTAAGAGGTGAATGGTTATCTATAAAGGCACTTGACCCCTTCAGAAGTCAATTTTCTTAGTGGATCTCTTACTCCATAAAAGGAGCATGCCTGCTAAATTCCAAGTCTATAGGTCACAAACAGGAATAGTTCACTCTAAAACCCCTCTAAGCCCAGTTAAGTTTTGATTTTCTCAAAACCCTTTTTTAGTGGATATCTACTCGAGGAAAAGAAAATGCCTACAAAACATAGAGACTGTACGTGGAAAGAATTATCCATAACATATCTTAATTACCCTGTGCAATGCATCTGTGGGGTTGATTTTCGAAAATAGGAACATGCCTACCTAATATCAATTCTCTGTGGGTTTAATAGTTAAAAAAAGCATTATAAATAATGATCTCCATTTTCAAAGTCCCTGCAATACCACTTGGGGTCACTTTTGTGAAAATCATTTTGCAGTGGATTTCCACTCCGTGAGCCCGCCTCATTTCAAACATGAAGTGTAATATTTTAAAAATGGGAATATTTAGCCTTAACTCTCCTTTCATCCCCCACAATGCCACTCAGGATCTATTTTTGTAAAACCCATCTAATTCATGAAAAGAATCTGCTTACCCCATTTCAAAATTATGTCCTGTAGTATGAAAAGGGGAATTATGGTTTATAATGCCCATTGGGGTTGGATCTTAAAATTTGGATCACCCAATTCAAAGTTTGTTCTTGTGATCAATGACATATATACATTTCTAATGCCGCCTTCAATCGAATGATTACACCAGAGTGAATGGTATAGAAAAAATGTTTTATTTGCATACTAAATTCAAGTAAAATGAAATGCTTTTTACACACAAGACATTGCTCTTGGAATCTTATTTTCTTAGGCTGGCAATCCCATTTTTGAGGTTTTCCCATCAGACAGACTGGAAAAGGAGTTAACATGTCGAACGCTGCGGCGTGTGTGCGTAGACGGGAAACTTTGCTCTTGATCAGTCGCCACTGCTTTCTCTGTTCCATGTTTCCTCGGATGTTCTTCCTACTTTGCAATTGGGTTAGACCTAGGGAACATATGTGGATTTTAAAAAATGATACACCAAGGTACGTAAATATGAAGTAAAGAACTTTTAAATGTATTTATCTTTTGCAGAACGAATGTTTACGGCCGACCTCTTGCCAATTCATTTGAAAAAGAGCAGCTTAAAAAAAAAATTCTTTTCAATTTGTATGGAAAACGAATTGGCCTCATAAAAGTGAGTCGTTACCGTGAAGCCACTGTACTCGATCCCTACTAGAACTTTTAAAAGTAATACTACTGTGCAGATGAAATAAAAGTGCAGTGTATATAGTATGGGGACCGAGTTCCCCTGCACTGGAATTGTTATTAAATAGCATCTATAAAAAAAAAGCCTAAAGACTGGGAGCTTGCAACACACCACCCCCTCCTTGTGGTGGAATGTTAACTCTAGCGCTGGGTAAAATACGTCAATTTCCTTGCCTGTTTTGCATTGAGCTTCAAATAAACCCCTTGGTGTTGCTCAGATGTTGCCTTTGCTATTTGGTTCAAGTCTCCTGTGACATTCTGCCCCCCCCCTAACATTACATACTAAAACGTATGCAAATCGAGGGGTGTCCTTATGGTGTGACTGATGACACCCATGAATTAAATGTTTCCTACCTGGTCGTGTCCTAACTGCAACTCTTTCCGGACACGACCAGGACTGGTTTTCGTAACAGGTTGCTGAAATACCCGTCTCTGGACCAATTCGCACGGTTCGGTTGCTGTGCCTCAGAGGGGGCCAATTTTTATGGTAAGGGATTGACAAGCATTTCGAAATTCTATCGGAAAGATCTTTTGTGAATGTTGCTCTCCTTTTGATCCAATTTTTTTTTTACTCTTTGTTGGGAACATACCCCCAATTAGCGCCTGGCCGTGGGAAGCCCTGCAACTTCAGCATATCCCTCTTCTAAACTTAAATGCTTGTAATCCAAGCTCCGTACTCGCACTCAAGCTTTCCACCGGGCCTTACTGTGCTCCCAGTTACACAACTATCGGCTCCCCGCCAAAGCCCCGAGACCGTGATTGCATTCTCCGAACAGGGTCTTCCACGGCACAGAAGCGATCGTTTGCGTGGAATTTTATTGCCGGCTCACTTTTTTAACACAACCTTAAATCTACACTCTCCACCAGCTGACAGACGTATGTCGTGCAGGCTCCTGTTTCCTCTGCAGTCTGGTTGTTTGGGTAGCTTCCGACGCCTCTTTTCGGATTCGCTTCCTTCAAACCAGACTCGCACACTCATCAAACCCAACTTCCAGAGACTCCCTCTGATGTGATGGGTCCCACAATACAGTGATTTGGGCTCTATCCTCTCCGTGTACCACCACCCAGATCTACCAGATCCACTCAAATCTAATAGAAATGCACCGACATCCTCATTCAACCAGAGCGTTGTTCGGCTGAACTGGACGCTTCACCACCAATCGTGCTTAGCACTAAACCAAGGGCACGCTCGTGGAAACAATTAAATAATGAACCAAATCTGGAAAAACCTATTACTGTCGTTATGTCAGAGATACACCGGATTAACCAACATTTGAAACGATGATGCTCCGGGTCAATCTGCAGACAAATGGAGCAGTCTCCTTTTGTTTTTCTCGTGACGCTGCCACCAAAGAGACTCTCGGACACCTGAGCAACTGGCAACGTTTTCCCTGATACCCTAAGACCTCACTTTTTTGATGCCACACCACCAATAATACCAACCAGCCATGCACGCTTTAGCACCACTCCACCTCGGGATTGGCCACATCGAGACCTACTGCAAATAAATTTGCAGTTTCTATTATGTCTGTGTTCCTCCTCGACCTGATACTAATACTTTCACCGTACTGACTCGATCTGCTAATACAATAGAAAATGAACAATTGTCTGAAGAATCAAATTAAATGCCCTCGATACTCAAGACAGTCTTTGCCGAGCTCAGTTCCTCTTCTCGGTTGCGAGACTGCTCTTACCGACAAACAAAAAGTACACTGTCAATACCTATGGCCACTCAAAAAGTACCAGGTGGTTAACGCCCTGTTTCTGTGCCATCGACCCTCAGTAACGTGGAATTTACTGTCCCCTCTAGAACCTGAATCTCTATGTGGTTTTACACACTTTTTAAATCAACAGAAGTGAGCAGTGATGGATTCAACAACCAAAATAACTACTGAAGTCGTACGCCTTTGATAGTTGAGATCTCTTGCACTTTCTCTCTTAGAATAAATGAAGCCCTTTCAGGCTGACCTGGCCCAATATTGTTTCATTTCTACATTGATGCCATTCCATCATACTCGCTCACAAACATTAATGCGTACGCCACAGTGCTAGCTTGCTTCACTTAACAAATGGGAAGTTGAAAACCCATCATTTCCTCGCCTCAGAAATCTTGGCATCCTTTTTGATAATTAGCACACGCATTATGCGATACATTCCAAAAAGTTATGTTTAAATTTACCTCCTAATTAGACACAATTCCTATCAACTCCATTCTTAACCTACTGAAATCATCCTCGCCTTCAAGCACACAGCCATCTAGTAAGTTCCACGTCATAGATTCTCCGTAGCCCTTATGCCTGATGTGTTCATCTGCTGGAACACTCGGGGGACTGTAAGCACGAAATGCTGAGATGGCTCCTTAACATCCCACAACATGCACTAACATTACGTTGCTCGACTGTGTAAAACTTCCGGGATAAACTGCACATTACCACCGACAATGAGTCGAGTTACAGATCAATGGACTCATAAAATGATTGAAAAACTCTCGTTTAAAGCTTCGAATCTCAAATTACTTCCACACTTCTTGTCCAACCTTATTTCATATCCTACCTCGCACAGAAAAACCAAAATAAATCTGACAATGCAAACGCTCGTAAAGTTCGTTTTCGAACAGGCATTCATGTTCATTGTAAAGCTCTCGACCCAACATCGACAAACTGCAACACCTCAAGCGTAACTCATTCCTTGATTCGCCACTACAGAGTACTTCTCTAATCCTATCGTTCTATACAGCGTTTTAAATCCCCACCCTCAAATCAAATGTCACAAATTTTTAATGACTCTCCTCTTGAAAATATAAGACCATCTTTGGGTCAAAATTTCTTACCTTTTCGTGTCTGGCAAGTTGCAGGGGTTGCTTGTATTTTGGCTAATCCCTGAAAAATAATATTCTGCTCTTCTCGCAAGCATATTTGCACTTGACTGACACTATCCTCACTCTACACTCGCATTCGGTTATCATGTAATTAACATGCATGAGACTATTTGAAAAATATAGCATTTCAAAGTTTTATTACAAGAACACATGGATCAAAAAGGCATTGGTACTCTTGACACAAACTTGCTTCACTATTTACCGCAAATCATCTTCACGCTTTTCAACAGCATCGTTAAAAAATGCTGCTGTGACGAACTTGGACAAATTCTAATTCTAAATTTTATAAAAATGAGATAATCTTATTTTCAAAACTCATTTGCCTTCTGGAAAATCACTCCCCCCTCTCGTATGTAACACTTAAATTTTTCATTATTTCCATTAAAAGATAAAAAATTAAAATACAATTAGTTTCTAAATATATGAAACAGATTGATGAACATGCACAAGCAATAGTTAATCCAAATGAAATCATTCGCTATTACAGTAGGATACGTATTGATTAAATTCCAAAATAGAATACGATGCAAATAAAAATGATGAATACTTATTTACAGCTCCTAAAATATTATGGAGGATACTTTCACAGATACATTACTTAACATGCTTTTTACTTTTTTTTTATAAAACTGGCATGAAATTCCCCCCAAACGGAATAACTCAATTACACATTCTGTTAGAATTGCAGAAAATGAAGTGCTCTTGAACAATTAGGTACAAAAATCCTCCAAGTTGTATTAATTTACTTCGCTTTTGTATCCATCAAACACATCAATTTCAAATTAACAAGATTATTTTGCATAAAGTTTTTAAAATATATTGATTTGAGAACTTGATGCAACATTACAGTAAGCATGAATTTAACTAATTTTCACTTACATTTATTACAGAAACACTTAAGCATGGAAATGTAATCAATACGAAGAACAACAGTTTGCTTTAGGTGAACAATGAGTACCTCTAAAACTTTCACAAGAAAGCCATAACATTGCAAAACGAAATTCACCAATAACAACTGCCAAAGTCCTCAAATGTTTTGCATGAATCCTTGCAGAATTAAAGCTTGTTTGCTTCAAATTCTGACAAAGTTATGAAATTCATTGTTTACTTTTCAGGTATGCAAAATTTCGAAGAAGCAACCTATGAAATGCAAATTTGTCACATCAAGAAGACTGTCTTAGGTGGAGAAATACTGAAAGGAGTTTTACTGTTATTGAAATTTCTATTCTGGGCCCTTCGGAGAATGCGTTATATCCGTGAAGTTTATAATCTCATTTGGTTATTCTTATCCTCTGATATTCTCCCTCAGTTATATATTCAAGTTATACCATGGAAAAAGGGGAAAGCTAAAAAGTTATATTCAAAAATATTACATATTTAAAAGGTGAGTAGCACGGTCATTTGGGTTCATTACAACAATGAAAAAAATATTTGGCAACTTCATTTTCCAAGTACAGAAAAGTTAGTTAAATGAATTTTCTACATCTGGACTTGGATGTTTAAAAGTAATAATTACATTGGATATTGTTAGATACTAGTTTTTAGTATATTTAATAGATGGCGCCACATGTACAAAAACCCTTGTTTATATTATGTAAACTGCGTAACCTCTCTGCTACTGGAAATAAATACTATCTTAAATGCTTACTGTGGTCCTGTACACTATATTACAGGATATTTCAAACCATAAACTGTTATCAAATAACACAAGTAATTCTTTGTTCTGCAGTTTCTTTTTTAAATTCGAGTACTAGCTGATGTTCTCTCCAAGGCTAGATGTATTTATCTAATTCTAGTCTTTTAGAGAATGTTTGTTGGTGAATTTTCTGTTAGTTCATAGCATTGTAGTTACTATTTTAATTAGTACTTTCATACAATTGTGCTCATAGCATGAGTGTGTGTACATGTCTTTTATTTGAAATTAACAAAATGTTTTAAGTCATATTGTTTCCATTATAGGATTGACCATGGGGAATCAAATATACCAATTCATGACTCTTCATTCGTAGAGACTTTACCTGGGTCTCTTTTGGAAATTGAATGTGCAATGAGTTACAAATAAAAATATAACTTATTTTAAATACACATAATTTCTTGAAAAATAAAATACAAAATATTGATTGCAATTCATATGTCAACATTATGTTTGAAAGGGAGCTCCTTTTTATGCAAAATAATTTTTTCTAGTCAACAGTTTAGCATTGGTTATGTCTACGTTGCATTTCCATTGTGAGAATTATTATTGTTCATGCCTTTCTAATGTTTTAGGTTAGTATTGAATGCAAGGTAAAAAAAGAATCTAGATTACAAGTGTACATAGTACTTTCAGATAGTCATCAGTACTTTCCATTAAGTTATGAAAAAGAAATGTTTCTTACATTTACTCGCTGATCACATCTTGAAATTTTTTTAAAAAAGTTATTCATCCACATTTTTATCTCAACAAAGAATTTCATGCAATATTTTCGCCTGTATTCCATAACTAAACACAGCATAATTATGCATTTTAAGTTCCGAAATTTCAGCCTTACAGGGAAATTAAGTTTCTCAGGATTCAATATATTAACATGGTAACACTCTTTATTTTTGAGACATAAAATAAAAAATCAACTTGACAATGTATAAGTATTTCTTGATATACACTTTATCATTGTGCGAAAACTATACTCACACGAATAACATAAAATATTAATGTATTATTAAAGGACAGAATAAACTGAAGTGAGAGA
>BMAO01013913.1:0-20639 GCA_019973975.1 Trichonephila clavata
AATCGAACCAGAAGTTCCCGAGATTAGCCGGAACAAACAGACAGACAGACAAAAATTTTAAAAATTGATTTTTGAAATAAGTACCGTATATACCTTTAAAATGCTTTAGTAAAAGGCTGCTAATTTGAAATTACAAACAGACACTTCAATTTTATTTATTTGTATAGATATGACATCACTCTCTGAGGCCTGTATAGATGTAAGAGGGGGCCATACCACCTATTAACCCATTTCTTCTGCTTATTCTGCAACCACAGTTTCATATCATTCAACTCCGACGAGTGTTACGCACGATCATGTGTGTATTGCAACATTGAGATTTTATTTGATTTGTATTGTATCAATGCATGTACGTGTCAAATTTCATTAAAATCCGTCCAGTTGCTCTAGAGATAATTGATCAAGTCTGCTAATTCAACCAATTTCTTACTCCAGAGTACATAAGAAATGTAACGAGAAAATATTTTAAATGATTTAGATTTATGTTATGCTTGGTTAAATGTATATTTACAAAAATAAATTTTTGAATATTTTATAAAACTTGCGTTTAAAGTACATTGAGTTATTTCGTGTCACAAAATATTGCTGATGAATTGATGTCGCATAGATGATTACAAATGCTATCTATCGATTTTTTAACTATAATCAGTGAACGATTTTCAGATCTTAGTTCACGAGAATCCTTAAAATTAGAAATGTAATTAAATCCCAATATTTTTAAAAGTGGATATTGATTAAAAGTTTACCAATTAATGAATTGCTATTACCTATTCCTGCTGAAATGGTGACAGTAGATAAAAAGTTGCAAGAAAAATAATTGTGAAATCGGCTACATTCTGTTTAAATAATAACAATTTTGAATATTAATTATCTATATAAATAAATAAAATTGAAGTGTCTGTTTGTAATTTCAAATTAGCAGCTTTTTACTAAATAATGCAAATTTTCTACCACATTTTAAAGAGGGAAACGAAATAAAGTTTTAGCGAATTGCGCGAATGATATGGAAAATTATATGGTAATATTAATTGACAGTTTCATAAAAAAGTTTTGATTTTTCGAATGTTTATCACTTTGAATTTTTTTAAAATCTAATTATACAATATTCATAGTTAGCACAAGATTTTTCACTTATACTGAACCTAGATATTTTACGTGGAAGAATTACTTTGAAGATATACTAGATAATACTATGGAGGAGAGAAGCCATACAATGTCACTCACCGAATAAAATTAGGGAGCTTTACGCAATACTTATTTCATCTTCGGTCTTTCTAATCCTCAAACCTTTTGGAAAAAGTACAAAGACTACATGGCGGAAGATATTTTGCAGCAAATACAAGCAAATATGCCTTTCAATCAACACATCCACAACAAAACGCAATAAAGGTTTTCAAAATGGTTGGGAAGAAGCTACGTGATTTTGGAATGATTATTCCTAGACGTATCGACGGAAATGGCTTCGATAATAAGATTGCTTAAGAATTAAACTACGATTTTATAGCAATGCAACATCAAGTAACAGAATTTATACCTCAATTAACTCCAGAACAAAGTCACGTTTTCCAACAAGTGTTACGCAAAATAGAATCAGGTAGTGGTGCACTCTTTTTTCTAGACGCCCCTAGATGAACCGGTCCCTAGATTAATGTCCATCAGAAAAACCTAGAAGATATAGCAGTTGCTATAGCTTCTTCCGGTATAGCCGCGACTTAACTCGCTTAATCTTGCATTTGAAGATTCACTCATCTGAAATATCAGAAAAAATAGCTCTCAAGCAAGATGCTTCCATAATGCAAGCTTTTAGTGTGGGATGAAAGTACAATGTCTCACAAGGAAGCTATAGAAGCGTTAAATCGGACTCTTCAGGATTTACGAGATAGTACAGATATTATAGGAGGAATGGTACTTTATTATATATTGGCTGGTGAGTTTTCAAAAACTCTCCCTATAATCCTGTCGCAGATGAGAAATCACTCTCTATTAAATCATCAAGCTTATGGGCAAAATTTGAAAAATTAAGTCTGAAAACGAATATGAGAGTATATCTTCATAATGACGTAGATTTGAAACATTATGCAGAGACGCAATTGAAAATCGGTTATAGATGTTTGGACGCAGATGCTGGAGGTTATATTTTACTTCCAAAGAATTTTGTAATGTAGAAGAGAGAAAATGATGTAAATTTTATTGCTTAAATTTACCCCGGCTTGCAACAAAATTTAAATTAGTGTCAGTGGTTGCGCGCCAGATCAATATTGGCGCCTAACAATGACATTGTCCATAAAATGAACAATGAAAATTTAAACGACGTGTGGGGGAGGGGGGAAATGAAGAAATGTTTATCAATGAATACAATCATGGATAAATAATAAAGTACTTCATATCCCACTAAGTTCTAAAATTCACTTGAACTTTCGGGTGTACCCTCACATGGAACTTCAATTAAAACTAAATGTACCAGTTATGCTAAATCTCGATGCTCCTCGACTATGTAAAGGAACGAGGCTTTGGATCACAAAACTGATGCAGAATATACTTGGTGCCAATATTTTAACATATGTCATGAAAAGGGATAGTGTTATCATACCTCGAATTCTAAGTATCTCCACTGACCTACCGTTTCAACTCAAACGATTTCAATATCCCCAGTTTTAATGTTGCTATTGACAAAGCTAACATTTCAGGTAGCAGGGGTGCATTTGGAAAAGCAATGTTTTTACCATGGCCAACTATATGTAGCCTGATCGGTGTGTCCAATGCCCAAATCTTCACATATTTGCAACTGACGGAAGGACATATAATATGGTATACTGTTCTATTTTGAGCTCTTTTAAAGAGAAATGATATATTAAACGTAGATACTTTCGATGTTTAAAAATATTAATAGCTTAAGTTATTGAATTTTTGTAGTTAATTATTATAATAAATTACATTTTCAGTTTTTTTAAACTAAGATGAATTTTAGAATTTTTAAATTTTATTGGTTCCAGTCAAGCAATAAAAAAATTACTATATTATATTACTTACTTTTTAATGATAATGATTACGACTTTGACAGTTATTTAAAGACATCAACGCGAGCGGAGCCGCGGGTAAAAGCTAGTTATTATTATAAATATTTATTAGTAGGGATATGAGTAAGTGAAAACTCCAACGGGAAGAAATCACGTGAAAGGTATTTAATTATTGAAGGAAATAAATTTTATAATGTAGCAGCTAAGGTACTTTATGCATTCCTTCCGATATATTTTATTTTAATTAGAAATTGAATGAAATAGTGTTAAAGTTTCAGTTCATGAATCGAATAATGGTGGATTCTTCACTAGCACGTCAGAATACATTCCAGTGAGGCTCTACCTAAGTAAATTAAAGTGATTTCCACCAACAAATCCTCAGACATATCGAAGATTCACTTATTATATGCTCGCATACAAAACGTATACACACATATTTTCTCATATAATATATTGGTTCAAAATTAGAAGGTCCGTCGCCAAAAGCCCTCGAGTATAACTGAATAGTACGACGTTAATATTCACTCACTCATATAATTTATACTAATCAAATGTGGGAACTACAAGAAATATTCTTACTTCATGTTTTCTTAATTATTGCACTCAGTCGGATACCGTAAAGCTGTTGTACGAAGATATATAAAGCGCAAGAATATTATAAACAATACCATTTCTTAGAAAATTCAGTCTGTATGGATACATCTATATACGACAATTTTACACACTATACAGTCTATGTATCGCAGTACTGAGATACATAGACTGCATAGTTTATCTTGGTGAATTAAGAAAGTAAGATATGAAAGAAATCAACGTGGTGATTTATAAAAAGATTTTAAGATTACGATTTTGGCTCAAATTTTAAATGTTCCAGGTAGAGGTGAGTACAATTATTTTACAAAAATGCTAACTGGGCAAAACAGTTTGCAAACGTTTATATTACTAAATTGGGAAGGTACTTTTAAAATTATGGAGTGACATGGGCGCAAGACTACATGAATCCCTTTATTCATTCTTTTCAATCATCAAGGCTACATTCGTGTTTAATTACTTCTTAGTCATTTATACTTAAAGACAATATTCACTAAAACTCTATATAGGTGAATACTTTAAACTGAATAACTACATTCTTTTCTTTTTTTTATATATTTCAGAAGGTGTGCAAGTTTTGCGGAGAAAATAACATTCCAAAGACAAGAAAAAGCGTGTCTGTGGACGAACCATTAAAAAAAATTAATTGGGAATTAATCTTTGACAACCAATGTAAAGAAAAATAATTTATAATAAAGTTGTAACAAACTAAAATATGGAATGATATTTTTTAGCTAGTTTAAATACATTTGTATACTAAAAACATTTCACTAGATACATATAATTCAGCTTTTTTTAATTGGTAAGTTGATCATGAGATTTCTTAGTACATTTTTATTGTTACTTACTTATCATTTGACTTCTGAAAATTACTCATTCAGACTTCAGAATACACATTATGTGTCATAACAAATCCCTACGATACTTGGGAATTATTTAGAATTATCATACTTATGGTACTAAACAGCATATGATAGTATTAATAGGACCGAGCTTTTTAGGACCCTATCTGATTTTGATGTTCTATCAAAATTATTCTATCTTATAATGCTCACACTTTTTGAGACCTCAATGGGGTGAATTCAAGGGAAGTTGTCTGTATATTTTGAAAATTTTAATGGAGTTCGTAAGGTGTGGTTCGTAAGTTCGTACACAGTGGCATGTCTTCTGTTTAACATAGCTCTAGAGAAGGTGACCAGGGATGCTGGCATAAATACTATTTAGAAAATCAATACATATTTTGATGCATACTGATGATGTGGACATTATCGCAAGATCTAGAGCTGCATTGTGTGAGAGTTTTCTGGCATTTGATATATCTGCCAGAAAAATAAATCTAAGAGCGAATATAGAGAAGATAAAATTTATATATATATTGTTGTACGTTGCAAACTATCCTTAATTGGTTGAAATAGGTTCCTTCAAATTTAAATCTGTAAGAAATTTTACATATCTAGGATCAGAAATAAATTACTAAAATGACATGAATCCAGAAGTCAGAAATAGAATTATTGCAGCTAATCACTCATAAGTCCTTAAAACTAAGTATAATGAGATGGGCAAGTCCATATATTAAGAATGAGCATAGAACGAACACTACTTAAAAATTTTAATGCACACAACTCTATCTAATAAAAGACCAAAGGGAAGGAGATTGTGCCAATGAGGATTTTGCCATTCTAAAAGAGAAGAACTTATCAATTGCTGGGAGAAGAGCAGAATGGAAAAAAACTTCTGATGAAGGTTTAGGCCTACAAATGGCTGCCATGCCAATGCTGCTAATGATGATTTATAGTACTGATACAGTCGTTACTTGACTTCAAAATTACGATATTCTTTTCCCAGTACATGACTTCCAAATGACGGTAAAAAAAACCAAAATTTATTTTTATGCAAATTATTCAACTAGACGAAACTAATTGTACTAAATTCATTGGAGATAAACTATAAAAAGGTTAATAATTGTGTTTAATGTCTTATTTGAACAGGTAAGAAGGATTAGATTTCTTTGAATAAGGTAGTACAATAAAATATGCCCTGTAAATATAGTAAGTAACATTATTCATTACATTATATGCAAAGCTTGAATTGCGAATATTAAATAAAACTTTTCTTCTCTTTTAATTTTTCAATGAGAACAGGACCGATTTTCCGCTTAGGAAAGTTAGGTACATGCCTAGGGCGCAAAAAAATTGAAAGGCGAAAAAAAGAGAAAAGATTAAATTGCAGTGAACGTACGTCACCTAGCAAGTCATGAATGAAATGAGGTCTTCTGTGGGGAAAAAAGCTTAAAAGTTTGATGTGTTGCTATATGTAAAAGATAGTAATGCAAACAGCGATAAAAAAGATGATAATTAGCAAGTAGAAAACAGTACATACAATAATGCATACTTCATACTGCAATTACAAGCAATTTTATTAATTTACTGAACTAATTTATAAAAGGGTGGGTGGCTGGTCCTTGATGCTAAAAAGTAAAAAATGAACAAGAGTGGCTAAACCTTGGCCCTTCCCTTTCCTCCTGGTTGTCAGCCCAGAACGCGCCGGGTTCATAGCAGGAGGATAATGAAATGACTCTCTGAAGAGCAGAAACAAAGGAAGGGAAATAAATCCATCCCGAACCAGAACTGAAGGAGAGGAGGGGTCTTGAAATAGTGGGGGAGTTAACAGTTTGCCTAGGGCACTGGGTACGTTAAAAACGGCCCTGAATTAAAATAAATACTTCTTTAAATAAAATATTACTTTAAAGTGATTCAAGTCTGAGTAACAAATAACTATTTATTTTTAATTGAATCATAATGTTTACATTCAATTTACAGCATTTTGTTCTTTTTTTGGCATTATTTTACGAATATGATTTGAAACAAGGGAAATTTAAATGTATCTTAGGATAAATCATTTACTTATGAACCTATTTATGGCTACTACTCTATTATAAAGGAAAAGTTGTCATGTTGGAACTACTTATATGTTACTGCTACAGATCATCAATGTACTTTGATTATTCACTTCGTTTTTGTCCATTAAGGGCAGTGGTTCTTAACCCTGGGACCGCAGTTACCAATTTGTCCATGAAAATATTTTTCAGCACCCTCGACTGTCAGCTTTTTATTATATCAGTATCAATCATGTCCAACCCGCAGCCCACCACCATTTTTTGTGTGGCAACGAGATCATCATACTTTAAGAAATAAAATATAAGCCATAAAATTAATGTACTGGAAACAATGTTTTGTTACCACTAATACTGGCAACTCTGTTATGTTTTATCAGTTGTTATTGTCGTTGAAGATCCTCGCGTTGGATCTGTTTCACATTAGGAATTTTCTTAGCGATTTAACTTTTAAAATTGTTTAATTTTTAAGTTGGTCTCTCCTTTTTAGTTTAAGATATTGTCCATGATATTTCTTATTGCAAAAAAATAAGAAAGAAAAAGAAATATCAAGAAACGTTGTACTTTTTTTTAAATTGCGCTCCCCCCCCCCCATCAATTTCCTGTTCGTCAGATGTGCCCGGATGGAGAATGAGGTTAAGAACCCCAACTGAAGGTTTTCTGCTACCACATAGTTCTTATCATTCGTTATTTTTGTCTATATTCAGGTTTTACAATTTTTCTGAAACATTCCTTGGAATTTTCGAGATTAATTTGAAGTACGGTTCCAAGACAGGTAAATATAAATTTATACATCATATCCAATGGTTGTAATATTTGTCGTAGTATCTCCACTATTGGTTGAGGTGCTGATCTCGCTTGTCGTCAAGGGTACTGGGGAGATTCGAACGAAATACGTGTGGAGAAGCCATTGACTCAATTTCGAAATGATGAACAATCAAGGAATGTAATTTTTTTTTCTTTTATTAAGTTAAATACGAGAGAAGACTACATGATATGCAGACAAGACAAATTAAAGGATAAGAATCAGTTAGTATGTAATCTGAATGGGATGCAATTCCCAGAAATATCTTTTGTGATCTTGAATAGTAAAAATGGCTACAACAATTTGGCTCAGCCGTGAGTTAATGTGGCAATGTCCTCTATAATTTTCTCTATATAAAACTATCTCGTTTGTTATATAATTATTCAATAGGAATATTTAATTGTATTGAGGCGTTGTCCCAATTTAAAGTGCAAATTTGGCTGGACCGAAAACGAAACCCAGTTGGAATGAATCTACCTTGGGGATAACCCATTGTTGAATCTTTGTTTGCTAATGAATAAATAGAGAGAGAGAGAGAGAGAGTTATGTTATCATGCTGTAAAAAAGAAATTTCAGATGATGATATTCTTATGCTTGTTACAAACGTGAATTTAATAAGAGTTTTTTTTTTTTTTTTTTTTTTTTTTTTTTTTTTTGGAATGCCAAAAACTATAAAATGGGTTGAGAAATTAATTTTGGGTATTTAATTTCTTGTTTCTTTTCTTTTTAAGGTATATTAAGTGAAAATATACACACCAAAATTTAAATGTCCGGTGCTGTTACGGTACAGGTTAAGAAATAAACAATGAAAACATATTAACTTGAGTTTTTAAAAAGTAACAAAAGGGATTTCAAAATAGTAGAAAAAATTCTATTTAAGTAGTAAAAATATATCATTCATATTTCTGCTTATATTAGATATACAAAAGACTTATACAAAATGTAAGACATTACTAATCCTATTTTAAAATGATTTTTAAGTCATAAGAAATCCAAATATATATGTTACCATTAAAATGTGAAATCCGTTATTTCATAGAATAACTAGGTATTTCGTAAAATAACTAGACAAGTCGGTTAAAGATATAAAATTATTAAATTGTATGATTTAACTAGGTATTCTATAAAATAACGATTACTCGATTGCTATAGTTTGAAATACAGAACTCGAAAGTTCTTTAAACCGATTCTAGCTGCTTTGAGTGAGTTTTGAACCACTTATCGCTTCTTTGCAATGACGCGCTTGTGTACCCTTCATTCCGTTGCATTTAAACGTAGAATTTAGACGGTGCGTTTAGGTTAGCTTTTTACATTTTGGATTATTACAAAGGCAAGGGCAAGTTTTCAAGCAAGGACTTATACAGGAATTGAAGCCCAACCTAAAAATTAGAAAGATTTTCATGCAAGAGAGATTTGAATCTTTATTAAATAAGCATATGACAAAGGAAAACAGTGGTTGGTAACTAGTGACAAATTATTTTGACACAAGTAAAAAAAGATAAAACAGCACAGGAAGAAACATCACGTGACTATTGGTTACCACAACATTTTGATATTCTAGGAGTTCAAGGATAGAAAAGTTAATTGGACCAGTAACCGATGTAAATCCTTTTCTGTTTAACTGATGTTAGTAATAATAAATTACATCTGCTTTCTTCTTCTCTTATTATTTATCAGTTATTCATCCGCAATAAGGATAATATGTATTTTTCGAGAGATTTTAGCTATTTATGATCAATTAATTTATAAAATAACTTTTAAATTTTTTATTTTTCACTTTAAGAGTGTATCATTGATTGTTTCATAAAATACCTATTTTTTCATAAAATAGCTAGGCAATGAAAGTTTTCATCAATTATAAGTGTTTCCTTTTAGGAGGCGTGATAAATCTACGAAGGAGGCACAGGCATATTAAAAAGTTGAAAATCAAAGATTACTTTTTAAAATTATTAATTTACTGAAAGTAAACAAAATACATTCTGAAGCAATAAAAAATAAAATACACATTTACAGTGATATAATATTCTTATAAATATATCAGTACTGCGCAATGTATTTATAATTAATTTAACAACACTAAGTTAAGAATTTTATAATTACCATTTAACTCAAAGGGTAACTATCATAATAAAACTATCTATCATAATAAACCTTATATATATAATAAACCTTAACTATCATATATAAAATTAAAAACAAAAATTAACACTTAACTTGATAATTTGCATGATTTATGTTTTAGACCTTAAATGCTGATTAAAATTACGCAATTCACTCCTCAATGTCACTGTATAACACGTAGGAAAGCGCATGTGGTGTATTGGGGGGGGGAGGATAGAAAAGGAATAAATTCGAATACACACAATATCAAGGTCATTTTATTGTATTCCAAAGCCTTCGGAATAATTTTATGGATAACAGTGCACGGAAAAGATCTTAATTCCGAAAGACGTATATATACGTCAGTGACAATTAACACACTGGCTGAGGCGAGACGTTTATATACACCGGTGGCAATTCGGAGGTAAATGTCGTATTGTCGGTTTAGCATCAAAGTAGAGTGTTATTGGATTCAATACATTGTTATTGCGCGCACAGAGGAGGGGGGAGCTCGATGAAAATTATGACTGAATACAGGAGTCACAAATGTTGAAAATTTGAGAAACACTTCTTTAACAGAACTGTGGACTTACTTCTAGTTATTCTATGAAATAACTAAATTATACCCTTTAACGGTAACATATGTACACTTCTGGCCATCGTAAAAGCAACACCAAGAAAGACAAGAGATAGCACAACAAAATTTATTTTGAAGATAACATGTTGACCAAGTATCAAATGATTAAATTTATGGACTTCTGGGAAGTGTGGTTCCTGCCAGAATCAGTAGCCAGAGTAGCCGCCATTGTTGGAGATCACCGCTGCCAGACGCCTCGGCATTGATTCAAAGAGACGTTGGATGTGTTCTTGGGATACAGCAGACCAAGCTGATCTGGTGTTGCAGCTGGGAGTGTAATCTGGGTTAATCGTTGAGCAACCATGGACCACATGCTTTCTTTCGGCGAAAGATCCGGAAAGCGAGCCGGCCAGGAAGCAATTCAATCTGGTGATTGACAAAGAACCTTTGCACAATGCGTGTCACGTGTGGTCACGCATTATCCTGTTAAAATATGACTGTGGCCAAGCCCTGAAGGTAAAGAAGGACAACTGGCTCCAACACCTCGAGATGTAGCGCTGGCTGTTTAAAATACCGGCAATGCGTACTAACGGAGTGCGAGAGTAAAATCCAATACCGCCCATACTATAATATCCAGTGCAGGACCAGTGTGGCGGTGCATAACACAGCTGTTCAGCATCCTTTCTTCACGGTGTCTCCAGACTCGAATCCGACCATCTTGGTGTTGCAGACAGACGCGTGACTCGTCAGTAAAGACAACTTCTTTCCATTCTGCGCCCACATCCTTTTTTCATCGCACCATTGGCGGCGGAGACGTCTGTGGTTCTGCGTCAAGGGAGACTAAGCAATGGACGTCTTGCGGACAGTCGACTCTGCTGTAAACGACGTCGAATGGTACGCACAGACACTGAATGATGCGTTACAGACTCAATGTGCTGTGCTATGGTTCGTGATGTGACTGAGTGATCCGTCACTACCATGCGCACAATTTGCCGGTCCTCACGTGAAGTTGTGCACTGAGGTGGATGCGATCGACCCCGTCGGTCCGTCGTACCCTCTTGCATCCAATGGTCACATATCCGCATTACAGTTGTTTGGTTTCGTACAAGACGACTACCGATTTCCCAGAAAGATAATCGACAATCTCGGTAGGCCACTATCCTTCCTCTGTCGAACTCGGATACTTGATCAAACGCTAATCTTTGATTTTTACGAGACATAACTGACGTTTTTTTGAAAAACCCACAAGAGAAACACAATTGCCGAACTTGAAAACGTCGAAAATCTCCAAGCCTTATATAGCGCTTTGAGGTGGCTCCACAGGCGTTTGTGATGTGTGTCTGAGCTGAAATTCTAATCATTTGCATATCTCACCTCCACTAATGCATGTTGTAAAATTTCCATGATATTTTGCGTATTTCCTTCAGGGTTTTGCATTTATGGTGAGCCAGCAGTGTATATTTCAGTAAAAACAACACTTCTAAAAGGTGTATATTTTGATTTTTATCTCCCCCCACCCAAAAAAAAGTTTCTTTTTGCGATATGCAACTTTGAAATGTATTTGACGCTAACTTTAGAAAGTACTCCCACATTTCTTTTTCAGAATCTTGAAGAGTAATGTGTGGAAATTTATTCAAAGTAGCTATTTCCAATAACAATCTGTAAAAACTTTCTCCGCACTTGTCTTTGATGGCATCTGAGGTCGTGTTTGGATAACTTATGTCTCTGAAAGCAAATAATTGATAACAGATGCTTTCGTATTCTGACAAGAAAGAATCAATTTGCTCTTTTGTGAAATAAATCGTCTTCTCAGTCAACTTTGGTTTCAAGAAAATCTTCAGTAACTACTTTTCATGGACTTTCATAAGTAATAAATATTGTTTTACTAAAAAAACAATCACAACTCCAATTTTTTTTCAATTAAAAAGTTAAGTAAAAAATAATACCCCAAATAAATTTAGAATTATTACATAGAAGAACAGGGAGTTTTTAATGAAGAATATTATTATGGTAAATCAAAGCAACCAATAAAATTCCAAATTTAAGTTAATTTTTGAAGTTTAAAAAATTTATAACTTCTCTGTGTGGCAATGTTTTGGTAATTGAAATAAATAATGGGAAAAATCATTTTTAACCTTTATTAGCCTCAATGAAAAAAAATACCAATTTTTTTTTAAAATTTCAAAACAATACACAAAAATGGGATTAAATTGCAATATGATTAGTGTACTTGAATTATACTAGGCATAAAAATAATTCATGTGTACAAAGTAAAAAAAAGAGAATATTACAGATCATTAATATGAAATAACTTTATTCGAATACATATTCTTGCTATAGTGCCATACAATTTATACCCTAAAATTCCAAGAAATTTGCAAAACTGAAGAAAAAATGAACCGAATAAACCTAAAAGAGAGGAGAAAATGCACACATATGCACTTTTATTACAAACAATTTAATGTGATTACATCATAGCATATATTTTGTTCAAAAAATAAGAATTTTCGAGATAACAGTTGACAATATCGTATGTAATTGATTTTAAATACAGAAAATTTCATTAAAATATATTAATACCATATTTAGCATCAATCAACATTCACTTTAGCCAATAGCAAAATCTCTTTAGAGAAATGATTACTTACTGATAATGCAACTTTGTTAGCAATTAACCAGCTTCATTATCATATTATTTAGATTACTTACTGATAATGCAACTTTGTTAGCAATTAACCAGCTTCATTATCAGTATTATTTAAACTTTAATAGTACTTTTACATTTAATTAATAGGTGGAACAGAAAGAGCCAATTTAAAACAATAAAACAAAAAAAAGTATTTTTATTTTCAGAAGTTTTAAAAGTTTATCTGATATTTACAGTTCATGTGCACTGATTCCTAATATATAAGCCAAAAAAGCTTATAATTAAAATATTTTTCTGTAATAAGCAGATATATATTTTCTACGTTAAATAAAAAAAATTGTGAAATTATTATCGTATAAGGTACAATAGAATAAATATATATATATGTATTAAAATTAAATTTTCTATTTTGATTCACTGCCCTTTTTCTAACAATAGAATTTTTGAATTATTTTCAACCATTGAATATATTTAATTTAAGATTTTATAGAATACTACTTTGAAACAGTTTCCTACAATTTATCCTTTTGTATTTATCATTTGCGTATAGTACAAAAATTTACTAAATGATATACTTTTAAAGTATAAATCACTGCTTAAGGAAAGAAAGTAATATTAAGTTCCCTTCTTAGAGTTTCATTTTTTTTTTACTAAGCGTAACAAAATATTAATTTAGGAAGTCTAATAACAGAATTATCCAATTATATTTTTGTTTATTTTGTAAAGTTTCGTAAGATGACAGACAGAGCTCCTTATGATAAGTGTAATTCATTTGAAATACAACACGCTAATTAAAAACAGGAATAAATATTTTTCTTAATATTTTTCTGCCTGATCTGTACCCTTACAGGACTTACTGAGCAAAACATTTTTTTGAAAAACCATTTTCCAAATCTGTTAACACCAAACAATTATTTTTTTCTAAACATTTAAATGACTAATCAATTGAATGATGCTACTCAGAAACAATTGGCTGAAAAACTGAGATTTAATTTATTTTTAATTACACGCAAATTTATGAACACCAGAATGAAGAAAGAATAGAACATAAGAAAACATTTTCTTCACTAATGATATTTAAATAGAATTAAAAATGATCACTTGAATAGCTGATTGCACTGAAGTGCGCAACACATTTTCTTCAGGAAATTATTTAAACTCCCATTTACTTTCTTCGGTTATAGTAACATTCTGGACGAAAATTGCACACACAGACACACTCAATATATACTACTGTTAATTTAACAATAAGCCTTCTGACAGTTCTTGTATACCTATTCCTACTAAGCTCGGTCAAATTGACTGTTAGTTAAAAGTTTGTAATTTTATTATTTAACGTAGATAAAGTATATTCGCTCACCTTATCAAATCGTAAAAATATGCTAATTTCTGTAAAATCGTCTCAGGGGGTCTCCAGTTTTTGATCCACAAATGCGAGACATCCAAATATTTTTCCTCATATGCACGCAGGCATATAGCAGAACAATAAATATATTGTTTTATAGCATTTAACTCTCATTTAGTCCCCCAACATCCTAAATGCTTCTTCTGTACATTTTATTATAGGATCCCGTTATAGGACAATCGATGATAAGAGAAAATGCCGTCTTTATTTGTCCTTAGATTGTACGTCTTTTAGCAAATCCTGACAAATCCCTAAAAATAATATGCAGTGGTGTTCTGCCAAGTTAGGGATTTCCGACTATTCTTCCTAAATTGTTCCATACGTTGCAGTTCCTTAGCGTTGATCCTCAGTATTTGTCTTTTTTTATGTCAATAAAACTCTCTTTTGTCCCTGGACACTTATTTATAATATTCTCATCATCCTTGTCACTCTCTAACTATAATTCACTTACTGTAAGGAGCTTTTTATTTCTTTCCACGTTTTCCCGTTTCTAGAGATTTCTTATGAAAACTCTTCTTCATATGTTCGTTATCTTTTATAAGTACTTTGTAATTTTAAAACACTTTGATATTTTTAGGGCAAGTACCCACCAAAGAATATTGCACTAAGTAACGAATGAAACACTTGTCTGTGCATCCAAGGTTTGCTATTTACTTAATTTATTTTCTTGAAATAAGCAATGGTAAAAAATTACATAAAAGTTGCTTTAGAACTGCTCTACTTGAGATTGTTGTTGCTAATGCCACCTATCTGACGTGTCAGATCGAGGTCTAAGAAATTCATCGAGGCAAAGGGCTAGATATATGTCTGTCGTTAGCCGTAGCTTTGAACACCATATATGTGACAGTAAGATTTGACTCGTTTTGAAAGAGAACATCATGGAACTGGTCAGGGACTCCCCATCACTCCTTCCCTTCTAACAACCACACGAGAGGACTTGCGGCTTAACGGCGATTTAGAGTACCCTCTTCTCCAAAAAGGGGTACTGTACATTACCAAACATTCTTGCCTTCTCCAGGATTCAAACCCAGGCCCAACGGCACAGTACTCAGTATCACTGACCACTTTTCCAGATGGACAACACTTGAAATTGTAATCAGTGTTGTGTTATGTTTACTTTTCAATGGCAACCGACTCAGAGATAACCGTTAACTTGAAAGATTATATAATATGAAAAAGGTATACACTGAAAATAGATTAAGAGAATTTGCATATTTTATCAAATTACATGAAAAGAACTGAACTGAATGAAAAACCACTGCTTCTAGATAAAAATTAAAATCTTGTACGGCAAATACGTAAGAGTATGCGGGCGTGTAGGCGGAGTCAGCAGAATATAAGCGCGTGTAAGTTTAGACGTATTTCGTTCGCCAGCTCACCTCAGGGAATTTCTTGGTGTTATTTTGAAGCACTCGGTTCAATTCAAATTGTTACAGCAAAAATAAGTAACCACTAATGTTTAGATTAGGGAATGAGGTGTGGTGAATTGTTGGGAGACTAGAAGCAGGCTAGTGAAAAGTCCAGATTTGTAGAGAGTTCAGTTTAACACCCAGCGTTATGTGTAACTAAGTGAAAGGTTCTAGAATACTGTATAAATCGAGAGAAAGCCTGGGCAAAGTCACCCAAGAGCCACGATGTCCAGAGAAGATAGCCATTTGTCGATTATAGCAAGGCGTAACAGAGGGGCTACAGATCTCTCATTACTTATATATAGCCACAGGAACTCGTGTATCAAGGGTGATTGTTTCAAAAAAATTTCTTGAGAGAGGGTTGCCAGAGAATCTGCTGTTTGTGTCCCGCTCATGTCTACGAACATAAGGGTCATTTTAGCATGGTGCAGACAGCATACAGATTGGAGTAATGGATCAATGGGTGACCGTTCTGTTAAACCGATGAGTCCCGTTTCAGGCTAAACACTGATTCTCGCCGTACGTTCATATGGAGAGAACCAGTGACCCATTATTTACCCTCCAATGTCCGCGAAATCGACAACTGTGGCAGAGGAGGTTTAATGGTCTGGACAGGCATCATGTTGGATGACCGTACACCTCTCCATGTCTTTGAAAGAGGCTCTGTGACTAGTGTGAGGTACAGGGATGAGGTCGTGGATCCCTATGTTCACCTTTTCAGGGTTGCATGTGGCCTCGAGTTTATTTTAATGGAAGATAACGCGTGGCCACATAGAGCTCTTCTGGTCGACGAGTTTTTAGAGAGTGAGGACATTCGCCATATGTATTGGCCAGTCAGGTCACCAGATCTCAACGCTATAGAGCAGGGGTGGGCAGACTTTTCCAGGGTATTCTAAGGGCTACTTCTAATTTTTTCAAGGTGCTGCTGGTCCACCAGTGTCGTAGGTGTAGTGAACGTAAGAGAAAGTATACAATACAGCCGGACCTCCATTTTACGAATTTTTCTATTGCCTTTTTCTTGGAACCAAGAACATTTTACGATTTCCTTCGTAAAATAGCCTCCAAATAGTGAAGTGCATTTTCTATTCAACGAAATTTACTCTAATCATTCGAATTTTTTTCCTCCGTATTTTTTAAAATAACGTATTTACTCGAATCTAAGCCGCACTTTTTACCCGATGGTAATGCTACTGAAAATTGGGCGCGGCTTAGAATCGAAAGGAGAAAAATGTGTTGAATGGGGTATTTAGAGCAATTACAGCTTCATGCATGTATTTAAAAATTTAATACTGATAAAATAGCTACCGTGTAAAATCCAGCGTATAGCACGCACCTATACTTTCAAGCTTCAATTTTTTATTCTTAGGTATATTCGCCGTATAATAAGCACCCACATTTTTATGAAGGAACTAAAAATATACGTGTATAATCCTCTTATGTTTTGAAGTCATTTATTTATTATTCCAAGTAGTAGAAAAAAATGGAATACTTCAAGAGTGTTACAAGCCTTATTTTTTTTTCTCCTTTTCTTCTTTTTTTCTTTTTTTTTTCTTTTGAAACTGTCATTTTCATACCCGGCGTATGACGCGCGCCCGTAAATTTTTTTGTGTTCAAAGTGCACGTTATGCGCCCAGTTTTACGGTAGTTATTCACTTCTTTAGTTTTCCTTTTAAATTTCTTTTAATTTCGTAAAATTGTATATCGATAAACCACATTTTAGACAATTTTTCAATTTTCACAAAATCTTATTGAGAATTTGGGGTGGGGCTCAGATTCGAATAAATATGGTGTTTCTAGACCTTCTTATAATGGAATGATTTTTAGGTGTTAGTGAAGGCGGTCACCCCAAAATGTCGTGGCGGTCCACTGGTCGATCGCGATCGACTTAATGCCCACCCCGCTATAGAGCATGTCTGGGACAAAATGGGGAGGACAATTGCAACTCGCAACCCCTTCCCTCCTCCGAGAACCATCCAGGAAATGAAAACAGCATTGCTGAAGGAGTGTAACCAATTGCCACAAGAACTGATAAACTGCCTTATTTCAAGTATGACATCACGCTGAGACGCCTGTATATCTGTAAGAGTGGGGCCATACCCTCTCTTAACCATTTCTTTTGTTTATTCAGCAACTGCTCATACCTTATAGCTCCAACGAGTGTTACACCCGATCATGCGTGTATACTGCATTTGTTAAATGGATATTTGTTTTGTACTGTATCAATGTATATACGTAACAAATTTAATTAAAATTGGTCCAGTAGTTCTAGAGATAATAGATGAACTCCAAACATTCTCTTAATTTCTTTCACCAGTGTACATAAAATATTTTTAACCGTTTAAATTGACCAGTACTGGTAGGTTTAGTATTAAATGACAGTAAAGAAATGAGACATAATCATCGTTAAATAATGTATTTTATAAGGGCGTTGCAATAAATATTTATCATATAATTTTTATCTCGAACTACTTTTCATTTGTTGTTAAATCTGTTGTAAATTATTTAAAATATGATGGAGAGATTAACATAACGAGGAAATATTTGATGCACTGAAAGCTTTCAAAAATAACTGAAAAAAGACATGCAAGCATTTTTTTTTATTGATAAGATAAATGTCTAATTTATTTTGGTCTGTACATTAGCGATTTATCTTTGGTGCTAGAAATTTCTAATTTACATAATAGGGTTTAATGTGGATTTTTTTTACTGCTGAAATATGTATCATGTGACCAATATAAATATTTTTTAAAAATTGTAGATATCGACTAATGATACATATTTAGAAATTTTAGCCACATAAACTATTTAGTGCTGGTCACACCTAGTTTAAAATGACATACGATAAAGTATAAAGAAAAAATTTTAGTTAAAGTTTATTTTTAATTATTTAAATGAATTTATATGTTATAAGCAATTTTAACACCCGTTGTTATCTCAGAACATAGATGTAAATCTAAGTACAAATTGAAAAATTAGAAGAACTCTCATAAAAATATCAAATTGTTTCGACTCAGAATAAATTAATTGCAAATGTGAAAGTGGCTTAGCAACAGAGAAAATTTTAATTCATGTAAGCTTAGAAATAGTCCAAATTCTCTCGTTTCGAATTATTTTTACAGCAATTGAAGATCGTGTAAGGAATTATAGTCGACCAACTGGCAACGGTTTGTATAATCTTTTTTACAATCTCAGATGGGAGTTCGGATATAAAGTGCTTACGTAGTATTCCATCGACCAAATTCACCGAATCAAAAGGCACCGAATGTTTCAATATGCAGTCAAATAAATTGTGTAATGACGGAAAAAGTTGATAGTAAAAAAAGTTTTAAAGAAAAATTTATTTTATTCTTTTTAGCGCGTTTAAATAAAAGCTTGTTTTAAAAAAGCTTTTTTACTTTTAATTTATTTTTCACTTTTTAGTTATCACTGGACAGGTTTCTTAGAATGTTCATCTCATTCAATGCTAGGTGTTTGCCGGTTATTTTCGAACAGTTAGCTAAATGAATTCTCCCAAAAAGGATACTAGACTAAAAACACAATTTTTTTAAAAACCGTAATTTTTAAGCAATTTTTTCATACTTCGTACAGATCTTGGGTAATATTGTCCTACACACGGAAAAAAAATTCATGAGATTTTCTTCATAAATGACGAAGTTATTAAATGTTTAATTAAAATTTTGATTTTTTCTTGAAAAATCGTAAAAAAAAAGTTTTCGGCATTTTATTTTTAAAATGACTAATTCTAAAAAAGCAAAGCATGAGCTGTTTTAGTAAGGAATGTCGATTCATTTAAACAAAAAAAAATTTCATGCGCAACGATTTAGACATTATTTTCATAAAAACGCATCGATTTTGAATTGTTTAAAAAAAATCGCAAGAAATACAAATATTATTATTTCGTAAAAAACATTATACTTTATTGGGACGAAATAAATGATCTTTCCGATTCTGTAATTATTTTTTGTCTGAGTTTCATAGATTAAAGTTAGATAAGTTTTTTAAAGAATTTCTACAATGCTCCCTATCAGTTTAACTTTGCAGCGTTGAGAAAGGTATACAATGTACCAATCTACTTGAAAAATAGCTCTACTTTTTTTTGTTTTGAATTTAAATCGAAGAAAATAGATAGAAATTTCTAAACAAATTGCATACGTTGCTGAAATTAGATTTTTACGTTGTAGAAATGTAATTATTTTTAGACAAAGTTAATTAATACAGTCATTAGCCCAACGTTATGAAATTCAAGTTTGGCTGAAAACCAATTTTCGACGCCAACTTTTGTCATTGTTGTAACAATAATATTATTACAACAATACTGACATATTGAAGTTGGAGCCCAAAACTAGTTTAACGTTTTTAATTAATTGCAATATTGGAATATAAATGGTCAAAACATGCATTGTCACCCAAACTAAACGTGTATACAAAATTTTAGCTCAATAGGTTGAAGATATCAGCTTCAAAATTGAGTTGCAAGATACCTACCTACCTACCTACTTTGTGGTCTGTATTGTTCTGGTCCCCATGATCAAATGATAAGTAAGACGAAAAATCTCATTTAATTTTAGTTTGCTGCAACTAAACCACAAGCCAAGACGTATGGTTTTAGTTGAACTATTATATATATATATACAAGCCATGATGTATGGTTTTAGTTGAACCACATATCTTGTTATTCCTGGAATTTCTGCTAATTTTTTATTAAACATCTAAAATAGAATTTTTCTTCTCAAACTTCATCAGAACATTACAATTGCAGTAAAAAAATTTTAATTTAATCAGATGAGTTTTTCTTGCAAAATCTAAAAATAGTTTCCTATCCCTACATATTTCATAAACAAAATCAAGATTAAATACTCCCTTTTTCTCCCCAAAATGGCCTTTTTGCTAGAAAATAAAACAGGAACTGTGTTTCTGACAGAACATTCTTATATTTGGGATAAACACTGCAAATAGTCCCATGGTTAGAGGGAATAGGTTACAATATTTAAAAGTATATAAAATAACAAGGTTTTTAAAATTTAAATTAATCTCTTTGTAAATTAATAATAATAATGTAAAAATTGATAGTCAGCCTAATCTACCCTGGTGTGCAAAAATTAAGGACGAAGTCGAAAAATTAGCATATCAGCTGAACGAAGAGGCAGAGCGGACAGAAAGACCAATCAGGAGATTAAGTGAGATGATGTACGGTA
>BMAO01013914.1:0-120476 GCA_019973975.1 Trichonephila clavata
ATAAAAAAGAAATTTTAAAAAACTATTTGAAGAATTTTAAATAAATCAACACTTACCTATATGTGAGCACGCCTATGATAATTATCACAATTAAAAGAAATAATGTAATGATTAGTGACATCTCCAGCAGTTTCAGACCTTCAAGAATAAAAAAACACAATATTAATTTACTTTTAAAACTATTGTTCTTTCTTTGCAAGATTATCATAATGCAGACATTTTGCTGTAGATCTTAAACACAACATTAACGTATCACTCACAAGTAAAGAAAATGAAATAAATCTTCATAAAGGGACTGCTTATCAACCTCTCTTATAGCACGCTGGATCATTCCGTCGAAACCACACCGGGGCCTGTCCTTGGGTACCTTCCTCCTGGCCAGTGAATACTGCTCACTTCTTTGTACTCTTTTGTGGCTCCAAAATACGTCAAAACAACCTATAACAAAGTTATTTTTATCATTACAGAAATTTAATCATTTCCTTCTGTTATACAATATTATATATTCGTTTTTTTTAAATATTTTGCTCGATAAAATTATGTATAAACACTAAGTTATTGTTCTTGGGTAGAAGTAACCATATGCACTACCTTATAAACAAACCACTCATTCATTGCACTTTTTTTCAATGGCTACATTTTGACTGCTAAGTCTTTGCAGACACGGCAGATCCCAAGTTGAGAAACATTTCATTGATGGCACCACCTTGTGACGGATCTATACGCGGCTCTACTAAACCCTTGGGGATTTTTCTGGGGAAACAATATTACAACCAACTTTCACCGAGTGAGGTAAGCGTGATTATGCAATTAAGTATATTATATAAATTCTGTATTCGCGAGTTTTAAGAGTTTGTTGGAGAGTGAAAGATCGTGAAATGATTAAGTGCATTTGGAGTTTATCAATTGAAGATTACTGAGAGTCGATCAATCGACAGTGATTACATTCGGATAAAGATCACATTCGAGGACTCCAGTGTAAGACTCGACTTCATAAAAGTACAGGTATCGTGATCATTATTTAAATAGAAATTTAGCTTATTAGTGCGTGACGTAGATGATAATGAGCTTGTTTAGGTTATCGTGGTATCAGTTGAGGGACCGTATTATTATCCCCAGGCTATTGAGTCTCACCTCCGCGCTCTGCTATCTGATCTGTTATCTTAATTAGATAATGATTGAGTCAGCTTGATATTTTGGTGACAATAAAATAATTAGAGTGAATCATGTCTACTGATTATTCAGGTTTCTCCCACACACATAGCCGGGTCCGAGGGTAGACAAGCGATTTCAGAGGTAAGCAGGAACCGACAGGCATTACAACCTAGTGGCGGCTCTTAGTACCAAATTTTTGGCACTTGAATTTATTCAATTCAACATCTCATCGATTAATTTTACTGAAAGAGTAGAGTCAAGTTGATATCCAGTGGATCTTTTTACATATCGCATAATTAAAATGACATGAGTGCCAACGATTTTTCACATCCAAAAAATCTATCGCCTTCAGACGTGATTGAACATGCAACCTTAAGCTTACGAGGCGGGCACGCTACAATTAAGCAATGGTCTTCAATCATCGGGTGTGGACTGGTACTGGTCCGTAGATCAAAAGATACCAGTCCACGAAAGGAACATTAAATTATTCCTATTTTATTTACTGTGGTACATTTCTCTGGGGTTTGTGTGACTTTCCATGGAAATAACTTACTATTCTATGTTAAATAATTTATATTCCTTTTTAACAAAACTGTATTTTATTCCGAAAAAATGTATAAATACGATTCAATTAAAACTTAAATCTAAAACAATCTAAAATATAAAAAAAAAAAACACGTCCTCCTCCCTTCAGTAGTCCGCGGTAAAATTATCAAACGTTGATTGGTCCGATGTGATAAAGAGGTTTGCAGCACTGCTCTAAGCCACCGAGACGACACACAAAAGTTATATGATCAAATAATCATAGCACTTATAAGAAATCAACCACTAGTAATAAATGTCGAATAACAGAAACTGTGAATATCATTTTCTCTACAAATAATGGACTAATGTTGTCTTCTCTTAATAAATGTTAAAAAATGGGGGGGGGGGGGACTCGGAACAATTTCTCAAACAGAAAAGTCCAAACACTAACGTCACTTTTAGATTTTATAGATTAGGTGCCAAGCATACAGAAAGCAACGTGTTTCATTACACCAATCATTCGAGAGGGGAGGGGGAGTCCGTAAAATATGTATCATATTTTAGTCCCTAAATGAAGTTTCTTTGACCCATTCACTTCCAGACAAATTTAGAGGGTCTTTATTTAAAAAAAAAACATTAAATTTCACAAAATCTAATAACATCAAGTTACATATATAATACCAAATGGCAATTCAATTTATTTTTTTTTTAAAAGAAGGAAAGAAAACTGCGAGATAATATGTAACTGGCGTCACTGAGTGCTACTAACGAAATATCTAATAGTAATTTTTTTTTCAATGAATCTTTCATACACATAAAGTCTTCGTTTTGTTTGATTTCACAAACTCATCTCCTAATTTCATCTGACAACGGTCAATAATAGAGATGCGTAATGTTCCAGACTAGAAGAACCCATAAAACGATGGTAGTTACTAAGAATTGTAAGTAATAAAAATGAACAGACACACACACACACCAAGTAATAATTAACAGACAAAACCAACCAGTGAGTGTACATATATAATTTAAAACTTTAGTGACACAGCGAGAAATAGAAGTCTTATTCTGCAAAGGGTTATTACTTTGGTGATAAAAAGTAATACAAAGCTTGTGTGTGTGTGTTTTAAATATTATCATCAAACTTTTTTATTCATCCTTCCTAATTCAAACTGCTCTTAACTTATTTCGTGATCAATTGTAATCAGTTTAAATTTATAACGCAAGCTGCGAGATATCTCGTAGTTCTTGGTATATAATACAATTACTATAAGATATCTTGTAATTGGCAGTGAATGCGATAACTTCGCTAGTTGCAAAAGTTAAAAGGGACTTATTTAATGAATAACTATAAATTCTAGGCGTTAAGTCTAAGAAAGAAAAGTATTTTTCACAAGAAAAAGTTCTAAAATTTTTGTCAAGTCAATTAATTTCAAGTTAGCTTTAAAAAGAAAATTGCTTAAAAAACTGCTTTTGTAATATTCTCGAAAAATTAAATAATTTGCTAAATGCTCACAGTATAAAATGCTCAGTATCATAGCTTTCTCGTTTAACATTTTCCCTTCTTACAAAATCAGCACTTCCAATATTATTTTTCGAAATTACTTTTACTTCTTTGTTTCTTTCCTCTCCGCTTAGCCCAGCGTTGCACGGGCTTTTACCGAGTGAACAACTTAATCCCCATGAGAATTTCCTGTTTCCCTCAGGACGATAGTACTTATGTGTGTGTATGCGCGAAGTGAGTGATTTCTTTAACTATGTCATTAAAACTCCTTTTTTCGAAATTTGTTTTTGCGTTGGTGTGGTGTGGTAATTAGGAGAGATGGGTGAAAGCTCAGGTGTCATCCTCGTCACTTGATCATGGTTGAAAATTTCGAGGTCCGTCCCCAAAAACCCCCGAATAGGCGAACAGTGCGAATTTATATAAATCATTCACTCACTTGTCAATTCTTTCGTTGCAATTTTTTAGTCCCCGGAAACGAAAATGTAGCCTTTTTAAAAATAGTTGTATGTTGAAAAAAGACAGAAAAGTAGAAATTTTTCAAATTACAAAACTTCACTATATTTTAAATCTTGAAGTAAAATTGTGAGGATTTTTTGAAATGTCCGACACACGGGAAAAAAGTTACATGCAATTAATGATGGTTTAAGTATTTTGAGTGTTTTATTAAAATTTGTTCAAAAAAGTTTTTGGCTTTTTATTTTTTAAATCAATGATTCTAAAAGTTTTAAAAATCATATATGTCAAAAAAAGTTATATACATTAGGCATTATTTTAAAATAAACTATAAGTTTTATGAAAGAGAACAAAAATTTTGATACAGATAAATATTTAAAATGAATCTCAGATACATTGAGATATTGAATACATGATTTCATCTTAATCTGACATCAATAATGATTTAATTTTGAAAATTTTATAAAGAAAAAATGACGAAAATGAAAGCAAAAATAACTTTTTCACTCGCATATCTTTTTACTCGCCAAATTTGCTGATTTTTGCATGTTTAAGTCAGAACGTTTGGGTGTAACCCTTAAGTTAGATGTGAAGTGGACGCTGAAACACTTGAAGCCTATTTGGCGCGAAACCATTTTTAGACGCCAAGGCTTGGCTAACTGTAAAATCGCGTGTTTTTTAATAAAGTTTTCATTTTTTAGGGCTTAATTTTAAAATTAATGCTTTTAAACTTCACACATTAATTTCAAAAACGAAGTACTTTTAAATAAAAAAAATGTACAAAAAATACTGCTTAAATTATTTCTTGCAAAAACGGTATTTTACGAAAATCACAAAATTTTTAAAATCCGTAATTTTTAAGCAATTTTTTCAATCTTCGCACAGATGTTTGATAACATTATTCTTCAAGCGCAGAAAAAGTTTCGCATGATAATCTTAATAAATAATGAAGTTATTCAATGTTGAGTTAAATATTTTGACAATTTTTCGAAAAATCGTAAAAAAAAAGTTTTGGGCATTTTATTTTTTAAATGACTGGTTCTAAGAGAAAAAGGCTTGAAGTTATTTAGTGTAGAATATCGTTTTCATTACACGAAAATAAATTCATACGCAACGATTTAGAAATAATTTTCATAAAAACGCATTATTTTTAACTCTGTTTTAAAAAAATCTTAAAAAATAGAAAATATCATTATTTTGTAAAAAATATTATACCGTATTGTGGCGAAATATATGATCTTTCCGATTCTGTAATTATTTTTTGTCTGATTTTAAAAGCAAAAATTGGATGGCTATTTTAAAATGGTCGAAAAAGTGGGGATCTTCACTCGGCCGAAACGGAATTGAAGTTTAGCCAAATAAACAACCCTCAGGAGTAAAACAATTAGGCCTTTTAAGGTTTTTAACTAATATCTTCTCAACTAAATGTAATATGGGAATGAAAAATAGTTTACGTCCTATTTTCAGACCTACTGAATATACGCACAAAATTTCATAAGATTTGGTCTAGTCTTTTCGGAGGAGTTTGGCTACAAACACTGTGACACTAGAATTTTATATATTAGATGTATTAAAAAAATTTCCGTTTGGTAATTTTTTAATATTGAGAAGTGCAACACATTGTTCTATATATTAGATGTAACAATAATTAAACCATTTAATTGAAAATGTATTTCATGGTCATCAAATGAACAGAGTAAAATTGTAACGAGAACTTAAAAGCCTAATTCACCAGAAAACTGCTTCGTGTGATAGTTTTTAACGGTTTGTATTTTATGTAAAGAAATCGTCTTATCTGTAATGCTCTCGAAAACTTCGCTATCCGAGATAAACGAGTTTGCGATTTTAAGTGCTAGTCAACAGGACTAGCACTTAACAGCTATGACAACAGGAAGTATTTGAATGGAGGAGATATTAAGTAAATCAAAGTAAAAATGGGAAATAAAGATCGTATTAAACTGTATTAAGATTGCATGATAAAATAAGTCCAACATATATTAAATAATAATAATGCATTACTCTTATACTGCTAGAAATGTAGGATATCATTAATCACAAATAATTCAAAAAGAGAAACATTCTACAAAATATGCACTGAATTATACTTATTTCCGTATTCAATTTATTGAGTTTTGGACCTTTTAAATTACAGATCATTCAAATTTTTTAAAGTTATTATCTCAAAATTCATCGATTTTTTTTAAAAAAATTGTTGTTATGAAGACTTTATTTAATCTTAACTATTCTTTCATCACCAATACATTAAAATATTACAGTTTCACTATTTATTTATTAATACTTTCTTAACTTTTTATATATATTAAAGTAGATATTTGCGTAGGAAACAATTAATTCCTGACACAATCTAGATTATATCAAGTAACTTTTCTATTTTTGACAGTAATGATTCTATCTACCAGTTAAATAATTTAAATTTATTTAGTCTGTAGATCCAAGCGCTTATCTTAGAATTGTTAATTTGAGTGACAATTAAAACAGTACTTCATTCCGTACAACTGACTTTTAAAATTGATTAATGCTGTTCTTAGGATTTTTCGTTGTTGGAAAACCTTCTTAATTTAAACAATCAATTTGTGTTTTAAGTGCATTTTTGAAGAATTAATTATCATGTTTTCTGCAAATTACCTTGTTTTGAAGAGATTGGATAATTCCATTCAATCTTCTTTACAAACATCTTAATTCCTTATCGATTTCAATGAAATCAGATGACAGATTAGCCTGCTTATTTTTACAGACATTTTTATAAATATTTCAGTTTTAGCGCGTCTTAAGAAAATACATAATAAAATATATCATAATTGCACTTAAAAAGCAATTTACAACCTGTTGATCTCTTGGAATTCTTCAAATTACTACACCATATCTGTGAACAGATGTTTTGAAAACTTATCAGAATTACTCTAAAAATTGCTTCGAATGCTGTTTGATCTAAACGTAAATGTTGTCAATAAAGAGTACAACAAATCGCAAGTAAAATTTATCGAAATTAAATATTATTCTAAATATCTAATGAAGAAAAATTCCTTTTAATAACATTTTTTGATATTTTTTCTCATTATTCCATAGAAAATTCTAGAGAAAACAGTTTCAGAACACCATTTTAAGTGGCTAATTTAAAATTTGTAAAATATTTGCAATATTGGAAAAAATATATACATCAAATATTGATCATATATTTACGTTGCTTTTTCCTCCATTTAACGCGTTTTTTAATTCAAATTCAATTTGTAAAAAATCTTTTTTTTTTAATTTTTAAATAATTTAAAATTTTGAATTATTAACTGCCAAAATATTTACTACGGCACATATTAATTTTACCTTTCATATAATCGTTTGGTAATTATAATGATTTAAATATAATATTAGATTGGTTTGAATATATAAATCGTTTGTCATAAATTTTAGTTGATAACTGTTTCTATAACTGATTCAATGACAGAACTTGTGTGCAAAAAAGAATAATTCTACTCTTCAAGTTTAATCTTAAGAGGTTTTAGTATGACAGAGCGATTCGTATCTGATTCAAGAATGATTTTACTATTAAGAAGGTGTTAAGGTGTTATATGTTTTATTTGTAAAAAAGTCTACGGCAAGGTATTAAGAACATTTTGAGTGTCAGAAGGGGATATGCTATTTAATAAAGTATGTATGTGTACTGATTTATATATACTCCGATTTATTTATTCATTATTTTTACATTATTCTTTTTTGAGAAATGCTTTTTTAATATTTCAAAGTATTTAATTTACTAAAAATCCCTGTAAATGTGCAAAGAAATAAGCAAAGTAATTAATAAACATTCAGAATAATTAAGAGCATGATATTTTTAAATTGCAATGACTAGCGAATCAGTCCATAAACAATCTACGGATGATAACAAAAGCACTATTTGGATCTACTTTTTAATAACTTACGGCATGAAAGAGTCTACATTGTATAAACGTAATTATAATCTCTTTGTTATAGAATCAGATTTTTATCTGCTTATCTTGGTAACTTAAATCACCCATTCATTTTGAAATCAATACCCCTTTTGTGATAATCCACTTGATTTAGAAAGTCAAGGTCTTGGAAAAAGTACTGAAGTTGAAAACCTTCGCTTCAACAGTATGGTTTTTGAAAAAGAGAAAACATAACTCCTTAAATGATGCTTCAATATGTTTATAAACATAGATATTTGCTAATTAGGTATGAATTGAATTATCTGAGTAACAAAATTCTCTAAATATAGCGAAGAATTATGGTTAGGTTTCAGAGACTCTAGATTTTAAAAATTTCACTAGCTATTATAAATATTTAACTTTCTAATTTCTTTCCTTTTTGCTAGGATTGATTTATAAAGCTTATTTTTTATAAATGTCTTCCTTCTTAAGCTTTTTTCTTCTTTTTAATGCTTATTTTAATTGCTACTAAACAAACTTTTTAAAGCTTTTTTTATATAATTTTGTTGCTTAAACTCTCTTTATCCATTTATTTTTTTAAAAAGTTGCTCTTTTGCGCAAATAATGATCACACAAATCATGTAATAGAAAAAGTGAAAGATATTGTTTTTTATTTGGTAGTATAATTATTATTATTTGTTTTTCATTAATGTTCGAAGTGTGAACTAAAAATCTAAACATTAAACAAGCAAATCATTAACTTTTAATTTGCATAATTCTTCGGGATTTTTCTAAGAATAAGCCAAGAAATTGCAATTGAAAGGAAATTAATTATTTCTAACAAACTCATGATTTACAAGGTTATTAAAATGTTTAGTAAAAAAATATTGATTTTATGAACTGGATTTTTTAAATGAATTTAAAATATTTATGTTAAAATTTAAGGTGTTTCATAATTCTCAAATAAATATTACGTAATAAATTTTCTAATTACTTTATATGTATTTTAGGTATTAATTATTTCGCCACACAAACAAAAAGTCATCCCCAGTTCAAAAAATATCGCCCAATCGTTATTATTCCAGTGTTAGAATTCGCGTGAAACGGTTTGCTTTATTGGCTGAATATCGCAGCATTTGCGACAGCTTTTGGATTGACGAAATGTTTTTATTTCACTATATTTATAATACATATTTTCATTATCTATAATTTTTGTTATGACGAAATTTTTTCTACTCTTTTAAAATTTATTAGTATAATCAAAAGTCCTGTATATCTATTTTTTTAAAAAAAATTCGAGAACACTTTTGTGATTTTGAACTAAACAATTGTCTGTTCTCATTTACGCCAATTAAATTTATTATAAGCTGAAAAATCAAATTCTTTGATGAAAAGATTATTTATGTACTTGAGACACAAAAGGTATAATCACAAAAGATTAATATAATAATTATTTATAAGATAGTTAAGCTTATTTGTTCTTATTTATTTTTATTTTTGTGTTTGAATTAATATTATATATAGTAGCAGCAAGACGCTCAGTTTTATGTTGTAAAATACTTAGGTATATTTAAATTTCTTTCCTTTACTAATTTTTAATAGACTATTTGAATTATGCAGTTGTTATAGATATTGTTTAGTTTGAAAGTTCTTTTTTGTATAGTTATCGTTTGCTTTAATTCAATGCAAAATTCATGTAATTCTAATTCGTCTAATTACTTAATTTATTCACTGATATGTAATCGTTTGTTGTTAAAGTTATATTTCTTAGGTTGGCGTCTTTTGGTATTATTCTAAATATGTTTTTGAATGGGAGAAAATAACTGAAATAGGTAATCGAAGCTGGTTGAAATTAATATGCAATTAATTTTTATATATTTTTGAGATATTATTCATCTGTAGATCTTTTTGATCATCTGAGTGATTATAAAATTAAAGTTGTCTGTGGAAATAACCTTTGGCTATTGTTAATCACTCTTTCAGTAGAGTTTACTGAACACAGACTCTCTAGTTTGTTTTAATTATGTACTTCGTTCCACGGAGAAATCAAATTTTTCATTTCCCCTTTCCTTATTTATCATGAAAGATTATAATTAGCTCTAAGGGGTACCCGTACCGTAAATAATATGCGATTTAATTACTATATCCGATTTCATGTGAAAGAAAAACATTTGGCGTCCGGTTTTATTTTAATAAAATGCCTCGAGGAGGAGAGGAAGTGCGTTATGATAAAAATTTATAAGCATGTGTTGAAATGTGATAAAAGAAAACGAAAATAATATGCAACCTACTTAACATTAGATCTAATTCATTATCTGCTAAATATGAGAAGAATATCATGTTCTTACTCGATATAGAACATACGAAATGCATATTAAAATTTAAAAAAATAATAATACAGGAGATTAATTAATTAAGAATTATAGCCCCAGTCAAGAGTTTAAAAATAATTTGTTAAAACAAGTGGTCATTCATTTCCTTATATTGTTATGGCTTACTAATATTATACTTTTCAATAGATAATTCAGCTTCACATCTCATAGATTAATTTTCAAAGCTCTTTGGTATAAATTTATAAATATTTTGCATAAAGTATTTTCATTTATTGCATTATTTAATGTATATTCATAAACATGTCATTCAAATATATATTTAAAAAAATTTGTGTGTTCATTAATGAAAGGTCATAAGATTTATACATATCTATAAATATATGTAAGTATATAATATCACAAATTAAACGAATAATGCAATTAACCTCACATAGTGTTTTTCAGAATATATTTTATAATATTAAAAATATTGCACTAGGCGTATATGGATGCGTAAGAATTTTTACGAATTACTTCTTTTCAGTGCTTATATATTTAATATGCATTATATATAAATATATCTACGTTAAACCGTCGATTAATTTCGCCAAACTAAAAAAAAAACTGTATGCCACTCATTCGGTGTAGTGGTTAGTGATGCTGACTGCGGTGCCGTAGGGCCTGGGTTTGAATCCCGGAGAAGGCATGGATGTTTGTATTGTAATCCTTCACACACACACACACACACACACATGACTTTAAATTCCTTCTTCCTTCATGCTTACTTCTGTAAGCCCCCGTGAGATACTTTGAAGTCCACGGGGTTTTATAAATGTTCTCAATAAAAAAACTAAAACATATCGCCAAATGCTGCCATCATCATTATAATTAAAGTGTTAAAACGTGCGCGGGAATGGTTTCCACTATTGGCTGTACGTCACGGTATTTGGCGACATCTTTTGATTTCACAAAATTGATCAAAGGCATAATACGTAAGTACTCTTTTTCCTATAATTGAATTCTTTGAAATTACAATCAAATCAGAAGTTTTTAAAGTAAAAGAAAATGTTTACCATACAATTATTTAATAAAAAAAGTAGTCAGTTTTTTTTTTTTTTGGAGTTTTTAAGCGGAATATATACGGCATTTTTATCTTATCTTTTTATCCACAACTGAAGACCGTAAAAACGATATTATATCTGAAAAGAAAACCAATAATTTTTTATATAATATTAAGAGTAATTTTGATGACTAATTAAAAAATATTAGATAAAAACTATATGCATACTTGTTTCTCCTGGACATAAAACATTCTTACCTCAAAGTTTCCTTTTACGGTATCATTTTGATCCAAAAGTGCATAATCTGCTATTCTGTCTCCTTTTTCATTTATTGTAATGATTCCAGAAATACCTGAATTTGAAAAAAAAATATTGGTAAGCATAATTTAAATAATAACTATACATTATTAAACAACATTTATAACAGCCACGCCAAATCGTACTGTCACCTGCACGGTGCTCAAAACTAAATCTAACGACATGCGTACACCTAGCCCCTTGCCACGATGAATTTCGTGCGCCTCGATCTGACACCGTCACACAGGTGGCACTAGAAATAACAACACACAACATTAAACAACATTTCTTTATTTTTATAGTCGAAGTTTTTAACAAATATGCAACGCTTTCCAGCATTTTTATTTTCAATTTCCCCAATTTCAATTTCATTTTCAATTTTAACATTTATTCTAAGGCACTTTTTTATTTATCAGCAGTTAAATTGTTTTTACACATTTGATGTTTTGTGTTATTCTTCAAAAAAAATAACGTTATTATTTGCATAGAAAAATTATTTAACATTCTAGGAATAAAAATACTTATATTGGAAAACAGTTTCTGAATGCAAGTGAAAGTGTTAAAAGATAATACAAAAACTTCGCTATTGCAGTTTCAAAAAGAGACCCTTTGAAAAGGGGAATTGTTGAGTATAAATCAATATATGTCTTTTCTGCTTCTATTTACAGCATTGTTAAAGGAAAGTATTGAGCTATTTTAAGGAATAGTCACCTTATGGAAGCCAAATAAATATTTACAATTACTGCGACTATGTGTTGATTGCGAAAGATTGTACAATTGCTTTACAAAATGCATGAAATACTTTCTATTTCTAGTCATCTTTTGAAATTTTTGTTTGCCCAATCTGTAAAAATTGATTAAGAGTTGTTCCAAAAAGGTTTTTAAATAAAATTAGATCTAAATTTTAGAAGAGTATTTAGCGGGAATAATTGTAGTTGATGAAAACATTTTGATGGGAAACATCACTTTTGCTTTTTTTCCTCACTTAACATTTAATCGTATATATGGTAATAATGAGGAGGAAGTATTTGTTGATTTGCGTATCGAAAGATTCATTAATTCATGTTTGACTTTATCATCAGGAAAAACTGTATTTTAAAAACTCAAAAAACTATCCGAAAGAAAGGTGTGGTATTCACAAATATTCTGGGTATTGTAAAAATAGTGATCCCTTTCCATGAAAACACCAATTTATGGATTTCTTTTACCGGTGTTTGAAGAATTCTCTCCTTAGACGGATAAGAATAATTAATAGCCATTGTTTTCTGAAAATTGGCTGGTAAAGCATATGAAGAAGTATGTCTGCTGTACCATCGAAAATACGGAAAGTAGTCACAAATAAGGGCCAATATCAGGCTACTTGTGAACAAATTCAAAGGACTCGGCAGCGTGGTGGATGAAAAATGCCCTGGAAGACCATCAACACCTGACGCTACTGTCGAGAGACTTTAACTGAATTTGTTCCAAAGTAGCCTGATATTGGCCCTCGTTGGTGGCTACTTCCCTACTGACAGCTGATGCACCTCTTCACATGCTTTACCACCCAGTTTCCAGGAAACAATGGCTATTCTATCTTCTAAGGAGAGCATTTCACCTGGGGAAGAAACCAATACATTAGTGTTTTCATGAAAATAGATCATTATTTTTGGAACACCTTGTACATGCCCTTCCTGGAAATTCCCTTACGTTTCCTAATCAAGTTCTGAGATAATTAAAAATTAACTAGGGACTTGATTAGGCAATTTTATTATTAGCAAGGGTTATCATGAGTTAGAAAGTTTAGTTTGGCCTCTAATAACTATAAATTTGGGGCAGAAAGGGTTTTTATTAGAAGCTGATATTATTAAATTGTTTTCTCTTTAAACTTAGATTTCATGATTTCATAAGTAATTCCGTACTATTATAAAGACTCTATTTTTGTTTATATTTTCCCCATTCAGAAAAAATTACACATTCATATAATTTTTGAAGCTTTACATATTGTTTGATTGTCCTACAGGAAATTCACAACCTTTTAAACCCTGTGGTTTAAAAAGCTGTGAATTAGAAATTTTTACAGGTGCACATTTTACTGATTTTAGAAAGGAACACAACTTCTCAATAAATTAATAATTTTTTTGAAACAAAAAGTACAATATCGTATGTATGAGATCTTTATATTTTTGCTAAAGCAAATTTTTCTCAGATTTTACTGAGAGAATTTTCTTATTTTTTGTGAGTAGGTGATAAATATATTTTCTTAACATTTTTACACTTTCTATTGATACTTAGGCAATATTAAATCAATAAATACATTCGCGTAATTCAAAAGTTATTTGTAAAGTCATAGTATCAAAAAGAAGCTTATTATTCGACTGAAATTTTAGAGGCAACTTTTTAAAGAGCAATAAATAAAAAAAAGAGATTTTTCTAAGCAGTGTTTTACTTGGAATCTATTTTATTGCAAACAATTTTTAATTTTTCCAAAATAGTAAGTATCCAAAAATGTTTATATTATTATTTGATTACCATACCTATTTGATTGTGTCGACAAATTCGAAAGCGTTTATTACATGCGTACTCCATTAGGAATAATTTTAAACTGTTAATCAAATTTTTTGTTACTGAAATTGATAAAACTATGCAATGCTCATAGAAATGGAGATCTACTTCAAGATTTTTCAGCACAAAATATAGAATTGATACTGGTGCATCTCTGGGAAAAAAAGTATTCCTAGAAATTCCTTTGCTAAAAAAGGGAAATAAATCGTTTTACATAAGGTGTAATATTTAAAAACATTCACGATTTGGGTATTAAAAAAAAGTTCAACTAATGTCAATTTTATTTCACAAAATGGTGAAACATTCTGGGGTTCTCTCTAGACCTGAAGCAACCTCTTCCGAACTAATATGCATTTTTTAAAATATTCATTTGCATTTTTTTAGACTTACTTCAAACTATAAGTTTATGTAATTGAATTTTTCGTATTTTCATATTTTTAAATTAAATTTTGCTAATAAAACAAGAAAAGTTTAGTATTCGCAAAAACAACTTTTCACTTTGAGGGCTGAATTTTTCTTGTGAAAAATAATTGGTGTATGAGTGTGAAGGTTTTTTAAAGGGAAAAAAAATTATGGAACATTCTTAAAAAATTGAATTAGAAAAATCAAAACTGCTCAACAACAGGATTGCGAATAAAAAGTGAAAACAGGCCATTATGTCTCAATAAATTGTTTTTAAGTCAGAAACAAAGCCAATAAGTCTTGTTTTTTTTATACAGTTCAGTTTAAAGCAGCTGTATGGATACTTTCCGTATCGGGTTTTCAGATTCTCTTATCCAGCTGCTATTATGACCAAAGTCCTTTCAAATAATATGACTTTATGGTTTCTGGAACCCTTCTACATGAAATTTTGAGTATATCTAGAAAGTTTAACGCTTTCACTGTGACTGGCGCATGCAGTATATCAAAATATTATTTTTTTAAAGGATAAATGCATTTTTTAATTTTATTTCGAAATATAAACCATACTTGTTACCTCAATGAAAGGTTCATTTACTATGAAAAGAAATCAGAAGAAAAATATTGAACAATTAAACTGGTTTTTAAAAGTTATATTATACTGTAGTTTAGACAACAAACCGTCTCGTTTTATAATGATTCATTTAATAATATTTAAAAATTTCAACTGCTTTATTAACTTTAATTGAGCTTTTATTGTAACAAATTTCGAGTAAAGCTTAATATGTAATTTTGAAAAAAACTATGAAAACCATAATGGGAAATATATCAAAAGTATGTGAGTGTGTTGTGTGTGTGTGTATTTCTTATTTTATATAAATCAGTCATCTTCAAAGTGTATTTTGTCATTATTGCGTATTTTATATATACGTAATATAAAATAATAACTTATAAAAATTATTATGTAGCTTAAATTTACAAAACTATACTCTATATAACCTAAAAAAACCCAAAACAATAGCCGAAAATTCATTCGAGCCATTATTATTTAAAAATAAGATTACCTTTTTTATGTTTCGAATTAACTTTAATTACAGTTTAGAGATATACATTATAGAATACATATATACAAATAATAAATCACACACACACTTCTCTTTTTATAAGCTGTTATAACTACCCCAAAACTATGCATACTTTCTTAACGTCAAAAAATAAGCAGAATAACTACAGTTTATATATTTTATAAATCTTTAAGGTTATTGAAAGAAGACGCAAACTAATTTTACATAAATAAACATAAACATGCAAACTTAAAAAATTTAATTTTTATTCATTCTTAATTGAAGCAAAATTTTTAATGTACCATATATTTGTATTTTTGGGGGGTGAGTGAGTGAATATTAACGTCCCACTGTTCAGTTACACGAGGGCTTTTGGGACGGTCCGTGTAATTTTGAACCATGGTCAAGTGACGCGGACGACTTCTGAGCTGGCACCCCCTCTCCTAACTACCACACCACACCAAGGGAGGACATTTGAGCTCTCGACAGATTTAACGTGCATCGCTTCCCCTACACGGCGGGTCTTCAGAGGTACTGGAATCGAACTCATAACACGCTAACCATGATCCGATAACTAGACCACTTGGTTACCGCGGCCACCATTTTTTTTTTTTTTTGGCGGGGGGAAACGGTGTTGAATAAAGCAGTTACATATTTAGGAACAGACCATTCATTTATTTGCAATATTACTCAAATCTTAATTGGATATATTTGTTGTTTTTTTTTTAAATTTCATACTACAATAAAATTATTCCACGCAAATTAATATAACTACATCAGAAAAAGAAATAACATAAGTGCACCACGCAAAACTAATCCCTTTATCAGTAGTAATACATGAAGATGTGTTTTGTAACACAAAGCATTGGAAATTATGTATATACAAAAATACGTAGCTGTAAAAATATTACATAAATTTTTCATTAAAACTTCACAGAAAAATTAATTATAAAGCTATTGTGTTTTGCGGACTATTGAAACTTCAGTAAAAAAAGGAGAATCATTTTTGGAACATATCATAATTGAAGTTGACAATCAATTTTTGTTACCTTACTGTGACATTTATACTGTAATACTGTTTTAAAAATTATAAGCAACGATAAATTTTTATCTTTTAAATCCTTTTTGTTAATTTAAGGTATGCACATTCAATGAAATCGAGACATCATAGCTGAGACAGCCACACTATTTCTTACGGGTTTGCAATCCCTTATTATATTTTCAATCCTGGGATTAGGATTGGACTATTTATGAAAAATATTTACACATTAGCATAGTTTAAATTACATAATAAAACTAAAACCTGATTAAAATTTGGTTTAATATTATTATTTACAGAAACAAATCAAAACAAAACTAAATTCATCATAAAAAAATAAAAGGTGGTACATAATAAAATTTAAAAAAAAACATTTCTGGTGTTTCTGTAAATAAACTTTTAAAAAACAGCTCGTCCAACGTTTCATCGTTCGAACGGCCAAAGTAAACGTTCATTGAAATTTTACTCTCCAGTAGGCTTTATAGTCATTAAATAGAAGTGTATTCTTTCCACTTCTCACTCCATTTTCAAAAAGAGACATTTCTTTTTTGAATTTTTGATGACATTGTCTCACACCTAATAGGCTGCATTGGTTCATATCCCTCTTTGATATCTTTGTCTAGTTATTCTACTACACTTAATAGTTTTTGTGTACAAATTGCTTCAGTTATTGAATCAGAATATGAATCAATTTCAAGTACTACCTCATTTGAAATAGAGGATCCGTTTGCATGAGCTGTTAGTAATATAGTGGGATTTGAAATTTCAAGTCTTTCAAGCAAGTCCAGTATTAAATTATGGCATTTAAGAAGGAACTGTGACAAAATCTATTCTTGAGACGTTGCTTACACCTTTGTGTAAATATTACAGTAAACCACTTAGATATGTGCAACGTTTTTCAACACGAGAAATGAGAGATGCGTACACTTTTCTTACAGCACTGTTTGCATCTTTAAGCTTTAGCATAAAATGTATGGCTATGCCAAAAAAAATTCTAAGCACATATATTTCATACACAAAAATATATATATAATTTTTTTAAATAAATTCTTAGAAAATTTTGAGGAGAAAAAAGTTTAAAAATATAATTCAGACAAAATTTAATCCCGGGATTTCGGCATCTGATGAAATACCGGGATCACGAGGCCGCAACCCCTAATTATTAGTCCTATGATACGTAATTTAAACCTCATAATTAATTAACTTTCAATCTTCAATTTCAAAAATTTGGCTGAAATGTGATTGTTTTATTGAAACTTAAATGCAAAATATTGCTTAGTATCCTATATACTGCCAGTTTAATAAAAAGCGTCGGAGACAGCTGCGTTTATTCCTTTTCCAACTCAAAGGAGCTTGTCAAGAAGAGGCTAAATGTATAGGTACGAAAAGTAATCTCCCAACAGAAAGAGGATTTAGAGTTTGACACCAGTTTTAATTTAAGCAAACAGGTTAAAAGTTTATGTCAAGTTTAAAGCATTTTTTGAAATACAGCAGCCAATTGTTTAAAGGTGTATTGATTTAGAAGCTCGTATTAATATTATACTTTTAATATGGATTTCTAGCTTGTATTTCGGTAAAATATACTTTAAATAAAATATAAATAATAATAATAATGTTTGAATTATTTTTTATACATTTCTATAATCTCACAAACTCAGTTTAAAAAACTCACAGTTATAATAAATTTTACATTCGTTTTTATTCACATCCCAATGTTAAATAAAAACTTTAAACTGATTTATATCAAAAAGAGAAATAATTAGTTTGTCTTCATTTAAAATGCTGAGGCTTTTTTTCCATTATGCCAATTTTTTTTAATATTTTTTCTAACTATGGACATTATTGCATGAAACAAAAGTTAATATACATTTTAGAATCAAAGCAATGCTTATTTTTTTTAAATAATTAAATTTAGAATTTATATATTTTTTAGGAATTTTTCAATAAGTATTCATAAAAAAAGAAGTATTTTACAAATATTAGTCAAGTTATCACAAAACCCATATCAACTTTTGTTATGCATAGTTTGACGAACTTGTAAATCAAATTTCATATGTTTGTTTAAATTTTTGTAGGAAGAGTAGCATTTTTAAAAAACCATTCGTAAATTTTAAAATTTTCCTTGAAAATTTCAATTGTTAGCCGTTTAAGGTAATTTGAGCACAAAATCCTTTTTATATAAGGCATATGCATTGGAGGTAACCAAAAATATTTTGAAAATCATTAAATCAAAAAATTTTGTGTAAATCACACCATTTTCCTATAATAAAAAGATATTAAGTACCAAAGAGAAAACATACATTAGAAAATAATTATGTTTTGATACCTACTGTTGGATGGGTATATCAAATGAAATAATATTTATTTTAAGTACAATTATATATATTACTTTTAATATACTTGTATAAATTGTAATTAACATTTTTCTTTCTTAAAGCGTTAATTATGGTTTGTTTCTTATTTCAAAGGAATCGTCTTGTGGATAATACGACGATATAAAACGAATAATTTAATTGTTTTCTATTTATCCAAAATATGAGTAATTTTGATAGACAATGAATCAAAATTTCATAAAAATTGCCCAAACTTCTGCCCAGTTAGTTAAAAAATGAACCCTTTGCTTTGATTTCCCATCGCTTGATTTTGAAGTTAAATTGAATTTTATAACTAGCCTTTGAATGAAAAGTGCCTGGTAGCAACATTTCTAATAATTAAATAGGGACCATATAAATGTCACTATTCCCAACTTGAATGAGATTATATAAAAGACCATTTAATTGCCATACAGTTGATCTAATGGTTATTGTCACGAGATTCAGTGCGCGTTCTAATTATTTTGAGTCTCGTGGATCTCAACCTTCGTTTCGCCGTAGACTGACTGTCAAATAATGGGGCTGCAGTCGGTTCGATTTGAACTCGCATGTTGCGTGGTGTGGGAATTATAAGGTGACAGCTAAAAAGTACAACACACTCGCTTTTCCATGTTAATAAACTTGGAGATCTCAAGTAATATATAATAACCTTCTAATAATAATAATAATACGATTTTAAATTTGCATTGAATTTATACGTTATAAATTTCTAAATTAGCATGTTCCTCACTGGCTAAATGAAATAATAGCTACAGAAAAAGGTCATATTTTTTTAGAAAAAAATTAATCAGGATTGTTAAAACAAAATTTAATATTTTTTTTATGGGAGAGTGGTGAATTCATTTGGTATATATGAGAGATTCTATATGATAACGTAAACATGTTATAGAACAATTTTCAGATAGAATACATAGAACTAAAATTTTAAATATATACAAGTTACGAACAACTTTATCATTTTTCTCTACTGGAATATCTCATTGTGATAAAACACCAACCTCTTTAGTCAAATCTAATTTATATCATCAATGTTGAAGCACCTTCAAACTTATTTTACATAGAATTTATGTCATATGCTTTATTAACATTATTTTGCTTTTTTATTTTGATTGTAAAAAATCCTTAAATAATAAAGTTTAAATTCATGTAATATTTTACATGAATTGTGTGTATTTTATATTTCATTTATTCATTTTTTTTTTTGTACTTATCAGCTTAAACAAATGATATGTATGACTTCAAGCAACTTGTCTTCTTCCAAAATAGCCAAAATCAACTCAACTTTTTCCCTCAGGAAAATAAAAAAAAGACTTAACATTCCTGTTTTGGAATAAGAGAGTCAAAAGTAAACATGGGCCAAGAAAATCATGAACGAAATTGACATAAGAGCAAAGAAGAAAATATAATTTTCATTAAGCGTAAGATTTTTTGTTGATTTTTTTACAAAAAAAAGAAACAGTTTTAGGGTGAGGGTGGTCCAATAATACAATTAATATATTCTTCTCGAATATCGGAATCTTTTGGCAAACATAGTTTTCTTTTTTCCTTACACAAGGGAAACCTTTCTCACAGTCATTGCTTTCAGATTTGCTGCAAGGTGAATATTTGTGATTATCCCAATATATATATAACAGATCCTTCCTTCTCTGTTCCTATTCTTCCTTCTGTTATATATATATATAACAGAAGGAAGTATATATTCCTTTAATAAACGTTAAAAGTACTAAATACTCAAACGGATAAAGTATGTTCGTATTCAATAACAACATGGAAATAATTTCATTTCAAATTTTTGAGATTCTTGAAATTTTGAGACTTTATGAGAACTTTTAGATTTTAAATGATTCAATTTTTCAAACGTAACTGAAGAGATAATGACCAGCTAACGCGTCGGTGACGAAATAATCAAGCAAGCTCAAATCGTAACAAATAGAGACCAACAAGGCTTTAAGAGGGATTTCTTCATGCTGTAAGCTTGAAACTTGATAAGGAGTGCTCTGAATGGACTACGACGAATAAGGGTGAATGAATTAGGGTATGATAGTACTTCAGTTAGATTTTGCAATGCTAGCTCGTTGTTGACGGTGTGGAGAGTTGTGAATTAAGTGGCTGCCCAAATGGGTTTAAAAAACAGGGAACACAAAAACAATCGAACCTTAAAAATCTAACTTTTTATTAAAGAATGTTCAAAATAATGGTTCATAATTAAACATAAATTATATTTAAAGTTAAACTGCGAAAGTTTAACTGAAACATTTATTATATATCAACTGACATTTATTATATATAGATGATGTGAAACAACTCGGCTGAAATGAAAATAAATCAAAACTAAAAATTCTAGATAAAGGATACAATAGCTATAATCACAGCAGAGTGAAGACTGCTTTTAGCGGTAATAAAACCAATTTAGAGGCTATTCTAACATCCCACTACAATTTATAGCGTTGATTTAAATTTTTAAAAAATTATAATGGATGGATCAAAGGTGATAAGAAGAAAGGAGGCTTCCTTTCAACAGTTTGTAGAAAAAGTACATTAATAATGTTAAAACAATATTGACTATAACTATAAAAAATTATAATATTAAGAAATATATATACAAAATTATTATGTTAAGAAAATCTATAGATAAGATATATTTTTATTATATCTACGAAAAAGGTGTAATTAAGTTAAAATTGTTTCCTTTACCGTTAAACGTTAGTGCAAATTTTCTTTTACTGAAATGAAAAAATCATAAGCATTATGTAAAAAGTTAAGCACACAATCCATAATGCTTTTTACCCCCCCCCCCCCTATTAAAAAGAAGTCCTGAGTTTGCATTATTCAAAATGCTAAATGATCCATCTTTTTCATTGTTTCCAAAATTTCGATCATCTATTTAATGTTTAACATTCAAATAAGTTTTGTCTCTCAGGTATGGTATATTAAAAATTATACATATATTAATGTCTCGAAAAGGATAATTTACTGAAGATTTAGTCTATTAGTTTAGCTATGTTTATTTAGTTAAATAGTTAGATTTGGTTTTGATTTAACAAGAACTACATCTGGCCTTTTTTTCTGTTCCATTCTTTTCTTAAATATCTTATGATTTTAGGTAAATAAAGAAAGGAATAATTTCGCAGGAAGAGAACAGATGTATTTCAAATATGCTATATGCATTCCTTAATTTATATTAGAGTGTATTACTTCTTTTCGTCTCTCTCTCTCTGTATACATATACATATATAATTTCAAAGATAACGAAATTAGTATTTATTGGTATTCCACATAATTTGATTTTTTTAGATAAAAGAGTTATCACATCTACAATAAAAAAATTTATACCAATTTTTACTTATAAAATGCTTTTTCATTAATTTAAGAAACTTATGAAACTGAATTACCATTACAAAATTAATTTTTCATATGAAAGTTCAGCATACAAAAAAAATCTTGACAGTTTGATTATCTTGCAACGATCTAATGAACGAGTATATATGAATTTCAGTCTCATTTATACTGAAAAAAATGAGCGTTGGTGCACATTACATTCGGGTACTTCATCAGTGTGGATTGATTTGGAAATTAGTAAGTGAACATGGCAAATACTAGCTTTTTTGAAAATTTATCCAAAGTAAACTTACCATCAAATTTTTTATTTTTTAATTTAGAAGTAATAATAGTTCCATTCAGAGGATTTTCCCCTAGGCTTCTCGTTTCATTAATTACATCACAAAGCATTAGAACAGCATCGTGGAAACTGGCAGTAAAGTAATTTACCTGTAAGAACAAAAAAGAAAACAAAATTATATGAAGAACGTAATGTGTTATTGCAAACCATAAATGAGATTTGGTAGAAAACTAAATAAACTTTTGCTGTTATAATTCACACAATTAGGATTCCTGTATATTTCATAAATATATTTTTATATATTTCATAAAAATGTGTTTTTCAAATGGTGAAACGTGAAATTATATTATATTTTTATTACAACACAACTATTATTTTTACCGAGTTTTCTTGAGTAATTATATTTAAAAATACCAAGAAAATACTAAACATATTCATTTGGAATAATAAAAAGGTTCACTGTAAAAATGATTCGATAAATTTTATTCACTTCATTAAAATTTATAAATAAATTATAATTCTGGAGAAAAAATTTTATGGATATTATTAATCAACTATATATATATATATATATAAGTCATATATGTCGTATTGTGCAGCAAGGTAGATCAAAAAGTTTTTTCCAGAGAATCAAAATTTACCTATGCGAAAAAAATGTACTCTGGCATACATATATATACACTGGTGTCCAAAAGTTAAGTATAAATCGTAAAATGCGGAAAACATGGAGTAAATATTCGTAAAATTATTCCAAATTTCTTGCGGATATATAAAATGGGTGAAGAAGAAACATTGGGTTTATGCAAAACTTTTCAGTCGACTACGTCCTGCATGAAACACCGCCGCATGTCGGAACGCAGAGAAACCGATTAACGCAGCATAGGCAGTTCAGACAAGTTTAGTGCAACTAACTGCTGTGCGAAGGAACATTGTTAATCATCAAATAAGGTGAATGATGACACAAAGACGCCAATTGGACATGTTTACGAAAGGAAAATCGTTGGAATGCTGGAATCCTCACGATCACAAACCGTAGTGTCTCGAATTCTGAATGTGGAACAGTCTGTGATCTCAAGACTGTGGCAGAGGTTACAAAGAATGGGAGATGTTACCCGGCAACCAGTATCAGGTCGACCAAGAGTCACGACCCCTTGCCAAGACCGATATCTGGTAATAAGTGCGTGACGTCAGAGGGGCAGTACTGCCAGAGCACTGTGTTCGGCGCTCACAGTCACCACAGGAATACGAATTTCGAGACAAACTGTTTACAGGAGACTCAGTCATGCTGGCATGTATGCCAGAAGACCAGCAATTTGCATTCCCCTCACGCCTGCGCATAAACGCGCTCGTTTGAACTGGAGTTTGAAACATCAACATTGGAGTGTGGGAGAGTGTGCCAATGTGATGTTCAGTGACGAGTCCCGGTTTAGTCTGCGTACTGATTCTCGGCGGGTAACGATATGGAGAGAACTTGGAACACATTTTGAACCAAGAAACATAACGGAAAGACATCATTTTCCATCAAGGGGAGTAATAGTATTGTCAGGCATCATCATAGACGGCCGCACAGATCTCCATTTCTTTGACACGGGGTCTGTGACTGCTCAAAGATACAGAGACGAAGTTTTTGAGCCTTATGTCCGCTTGTTTCGAGGTGCTGTCGGTCCTGACTTCCTATTCATGGATGATAATGCGCCATGTCACCGAGCTGTGCTGATTGATGACTTCCTTGAAACGGAAAACATCCAGCGCATGCCGTGGCCTGCGAACTCCACTGATTTAAATCCTATCGAGCATGTATGGATATGCTCGGGAGACAAATTGCAGCCCTTTCGTACCCACCAAGCTCCGTTACAGAACTGAAGAGATCTCTCCGAGAAGCTTGGAACCGTTTGAAGCCCACAACTCATTCACCATCTCATAGTAAGTATGGTAAATCGCTGTGCAGCGTGCCTGGCTGTCAGAGGTGACCACATGCCTTATTAAACTGCAGCATCAGTATTTTATTTAATGTTTTCTTTCATTTTTTCTTTAAAGTGTGAATCCTTGCTATGCTCAATTTTCTTTCAAACTGCTACTTTGGATAATAAAATTAATTATTATCATTCTTTTGATTTGCTTTCTTATTATGTAACATCTTTCCTCTCGATTGCTGGAGATTTGCGGGAGTGATTTCGTGAAAAGGACGGAAATGCGTAACAGGAAGTTGGGGAAGCGCGCGCTTGGTGGTTTCTCTTCCCTACCCTCCCATTGAAGTTCTGTTTTTTTCTCCTACATTCCGGAGGGACCCCCCGTGGTTTAGGTGTTGGGATCTTTGTTTTTGTTTTGATTTCTCACTTTAAGATCGAAGAAGAAGCGCAGCTGGTGTTGCGATCTACCGCAAACAGAACAACTCACATGTTGTGACTCTCTCTCTTCCTCATATGGATATTACTTATCCTTGAACAAGTGGATTGGGTATTGTTATTCAAGATATTGGGGACATATGTGCTGCAGAATGCTTACTTGAAAATGGACAAACAGTGATTTCGGTGGTCGTATACATTTCTCCGAATTAAACGGTTCAAAAATTTCCTGCATTTTTTACTTATACCATATACGAAGGTGGTTTTGCTCTTTAAATAAAATTATCACTCGATTCCCATGATTTTGAGAGTTGATTTTAAAGTTAACTTCAGTTTGCTAGAAGCCGAGCCACTCATAACTTTTTTGAATGATGAACTCAAGCTCGAAATGAACACAAATCGAAATGTTTGGACAACTAATAGTGGTACTGTTATTGACGCTATTTTTCAACGGTTTTTAAATACTTTGAAATCACAAGTATATGAGTCATATTTAAGTAATCACAAGTTATCATTACCGCTCTTCCCCAAATTGAAAAAGAATAATTATTTTTGATAAAAAAAAATTGCATTACTTCTTGTGTTAATTAAATAAAATTTTCATTAATAAGATATAATTATTCCATAGAAAATTATTTCCAATCATACTCAATTCATTTTTTTTCAGGATTTAAGTTGCTATTGGCGAATTTACCACGATTACATGTCAGATGTTACACATCGTATGCGACTACTGTAAGGCTCGTTTCTTTTTTTTATAACCATTTTACACTCGCATATCACGTTTCCCGCCATTCTGATTTACAGTTCCTTCTTTATTCACATAATTCTCAATTATACTTAACTTTTGGACACCAGTGTACATATATATATATATATATAAGGAGAAAAAAAAATTAAAAATTAATTGTTATGGTAAGTATTGCCTGCAAAAGAAATGAAGTTTATGTATTTTAGTCCTTAATGGTAAGAATTCTAAGCAATTTTTGTTAAAATAAATTAGGAATTTAAATACTTTTAAAAATTTATAGCGATGACAGGACACATACAAAATGGTTACAAGAAAAAATTTCATCACATGCATTTAACACCTATTTTATTTTCAAATTTTTAAAAGCCTTCTATCTAGACTAGGCTCTATAAAGCGGAAACCGCGGAAAAGATTGGATCTGAGTAATTCGAGGGTGCTGGGAGATAGAGGTTAAGGATTATGAAATGTTACAGTGTACATACAGTTGTCTTACTCAATCCATATTGATCAGGAATGAAAGAAAAAATCTTTTAATACGAAACTGGGGGGGAGGCTGAAATATTTTTTCGAGCTAAATTATATTGGAAAAAATAAATAAAAAAAGCGTATATTGAACAAAGTTTAGTTTATTAGAATACACATTTTATATATATATATACATGTATTTAATAAAAATCAAGGAATCAAAATCATCCACAAGAGCTTTATGAAATTTAACAAAAAATTTAACGTTTTTTGAAAAGCAAAACATTGAGTTTTTGGAAAATAATCTGACATTTTCTTTTCATTGTCTTTTTTAGCATCAAATTGTCAACAAAGTGTTCGATGTTGTCCATTTTATTATTCATTTCACCATTGGAATGCGCCTCTAAATAACTGCGTATACTTTTCATGGGGATACTCATTTGGGATGACGTGGGGACAGGAGCTACATTATTCAGTTCATTTTATTTTTAATCTGCATCAATGTCATTTTTTGAGCTTTGAATAAAATTCAAAATATTTTTGTCAGCCACAATTGGGGTTTTACATGCATTATTATCAGCTACCACAACGAAGTCTTCCGATGATGAATCTGCGTGGCTGGTCCGCATGTTTTTCATTTTAAGAAGGAAATCTTTTCGTGTTAAGTGATTTTCGTTTCGTGTTAAGATAAAAAAGATACATGAAAATACATAGTATGTAGAGAAAATTGTGTTATTTTGTGTTAAACGATATTTTCTCTCTCGCGGTTTCGTGTCAAAAACGTATTTTAAAGTATATATTTTGTTTCTAATGTAGAAAAATGATTTATATATATATATATATTATGAGTCCAAAGAGTCATCTAAAGTAATTAAGTCTTTTTTTGCCTTTTTTTCCGAAATTCAAACTTTTTGTGGCAATATTAAATTTTAAAGTTATTTTTTTAAATTTATTTCCAGATAGGTAGATCCCAATAGGTAATATTTTCCCCCTCAATATAACCACGATTTATCCTAGTATACACGCAAAGTGTTTATAATGTGTGTACAGGTAAACCTCCTACAACGCGGTAGATACGTTCCTCAAAAAAGCCGCGTTATAAGAAATCGCGTTGTAGGAGATATGAACACCACGTAAAGCAAATCACAAGTGACGTGTAGATATTAACAGAAAAAAGTGAATTGTGAAATGCGTAGTTTACCTGATTGATTTTTTTTCGATAATTCGAGCAGTCAAGGGTTGCCAGTGTTGAAAAAAATCTACAGTGATGCCACTTTATGTAATTTTTTTATTTGAAGCGTAATAGAATATGTAACAACAAACGCGTTGTAGGAAAATTTAAACCGCGTTATGGAAAAAAATACTCAATATCTGAAACGCGTTGCAGCGAAATCGCGTTGCACAAGTACCGCGTTAAAGGAGGCTTACCTGTATTTCATTTCATTAAAAAGACATTTATCAGATTTTAATTCAATATATAACTTGTTAAGCTTCCATTTTCATTCAACAAATTATTATTTTAGATAGAGGTGTGATCGTGAATGCGAGTGATGAAAAAATTTTAATATTCATCTTTACATAATTTTCACCCGTCCATCCGGTGTACTGGTTAGTGACGCTGACTGCGGTGCCGTAGGGCCTGGGTTCGAATCTCGAAGAAGGCATGGATGTTTATAAATGTATAGTGCCCTCACGCCATGGGGGCATACTCTAAATAGCCGTCAAGCAGCATGTCCTCGCGTAAGGCTGGTGTAAGGGGGAGAGAAGATGGAGGCCTCTGTCCACCCTCAGGGTGTTCTCCCTCAAAATTGAGCAAAATCGTACTGTGACCTGCATGATACTCAAAGCTAAGACTAACGACAGAAGTAAAAATCTAGACACGATGAATTTCGTGGACCTTAATCTCATGCTACTGTCGTTAAGGAGACATGAGTAACAACACATAATTATCAGGGTTCAAAAGTTTATTTTTTCTTGAAATATAATCATTTAATTTTTCAACTGATATAAAATTACGATATATAAGCCAAATGGGAGCAAAAAAGTAAATGATAATGAGAAACAAGATATTTATAATAGAATGCAAAAGTAACAACAGCATCCCTAGCTAATTATTAAGCCAGGCATTTATTTTATTTTTTATTTATATATTCTTTTTTTGTGAAGGAAAAAAAAGCTATATTTAGTGAAGAAACACATTTACATAAAATTCACGAAGAACAACAATTATCTTATGATTTCCTAAAATACGACGAAAAAGATCGCATTGAGTTGTTAAGCAATTAAGATATAACTTATTAAAGATAAATTAATGAGTAGATTTTTTAATGCTACTACATCTACTAATCTATAATACTACCGTTAATTTGCTTAAAGAAAAAGGCAAACCACGTAATTAGAGAATAAAACGGTTTCTCCCTCATTCAAACTAATTATCTGCTTAATAATAAACTTAAGTTCATATTTCGGGGGGGGGAGTGTTTCGAAATGTCCTTGCAATTAATTCCTTGCAAAAAGAAATATTCTAAAAATATAAAAAAAATTCTCACCACATCTTCCGTGTAAGTGAAATTGTAGTTTGAAGCTGCAAGCTCTTTCACTCGCTCGGAGAAAATTTTGTACTCTTCTGAATAAGGCTGATTCAAACTCAAAATAAGTAGAGACTCATAGGCCTCCTTTAGTTTGAGTTTGTCTTCTCTAGATTCTGTAAGAAAATGATAAAAGTTAATGTGTAGATTTATTAATGTTTATAAACTGTATTTCGAAATTTTCTCGAAAATAAAAATGGTATATATATATCTATACATACATAGCATTTTTATTTTAAATAATAAATGATATTTAAACAGCATTAAAACGAAAATTATAGAATTTTTTCGTACTAATAAGATGGTACTAAAATATGGTGAAACTAAAAAATGGTGTACTAAAACATGGAGTACTAAAACATGGTGAAACATAAACTTAAAAATTAAGGATTACTATCTATCTTATTATCTATTTTTACATAGCTTTGTATTAATATCTATCTTATTAAGTAATCTTTATCAATAAATTATTCTTACCTATGCGAGGCAAAAATTAGTAATGTGTTTAAAACGCAGAGTTAAAAATAAATTGATTCAAATTACAAAAAAGTCATATTGGAGACAATTTTAAAATATCTGAGGTTTATGTGATGTCATTGTTTAAAATAAATAAACTGTGTTCTTCGTCTAATTTTTTTTCTTTTACGACTTGAGTTACTTTTATGATGGATTTAAAAACATCCTTCTTATGTATTAAAAATGGCGTTATTTTAAATGTAATATTACCCATAGATCAAAAAGCAGTTGACAAAAATAAAACTTTTATTGTCAAAATGTTTTAGGAGAAAATATTAAAATGTATTTAATTTAGAATAAAGTATCTTCCAAATAGATACTGTTAGAAACCGAATCATGATTTCTCAAACGGAAATATTATACAATCATACAAGTTACAACATGGATTTAACTAACATTTTTCAGAAGTCAATGGTGAACTTCAAAAGAGAAAAAAGGTGCATTAGATATCCTTTATATATGGATGATAAATGCTTTAAATACTAATGAATTATAATGATAAAGGGAGCTAAGGGAGGAAGCCATTCTTGTTCAAGTGTAAAATTACAGATATTTTATATTTCTCATATATTATTTTAATTTATTTGCTGATATAAAAGGTGTTGTAAATACGAAATTTATAGCTTAATAATAGTTTGAAGTTTTTAATACTCTAATTTGCATTAATGTACAATGCAAGAAATAGTGCTCTTTCTAAGATCAGTCTGCAGAATGAAAAAATTTTCGAAAGTTTCTTTCACTAATTGTTATTATCAACGCTACAGCAAAACTTTTTCAGGTAGATTATGAATATCCAAAATTATCGGGTTTTTTTCCAAGTACTGTGCTAAACAGCTCGCTTTTTTTACACCTTGATAGTGTCAAATTGCCATATGTTTGCAATGGAACAGTACATGGTGAACTGTCTTTACATTAACCGCTAAAGAATGCAAGTTTGAACTGAGAGTAACTGGTTTAATGCCAAAACATACGAATTGGGATCACGAATCAACAATCAACACAAACACAAGGGTAATTTCTATTCTTACAATTTCTGTCAAGTGTTGAAGATCAACGCATGGATGTCTGGTATCAAAAAATAAGATAAATCTAGGTTTTAAATTATTTCCCACACCTATCGAGAAGACATTGTGCATTATGACGTAGTATTATTTATTATCATGCATAATATAAACCCTATATATGATAACATTAAGATTATGATAAAAAAATAACTCCTATTTACCATATATGATAATTACTCCTTTTTTATATACGTTCTTGAATATTTATAGAATTTTGTTTTTATGCAATGGAATCCTATATTTTTGGTATTATAAAAACGTTCAAACTATTGAAAGCAACCAAGACTGCCTTTTTATTGTTTACTAAATTTAAGAAAAAAGGTTACTGTTTTCAATTTTTTTTGTTGACTCAATTACTGCCAAAAATCGAAGTACAAAAGAAATAATATATAGAAATAGAATAGAAATAATTAATAATAAATAATAAAGAAGTTTATATAAAGATTTATTGCTCATATTTTACTTTGCTTCTTAGTGTTAATATCATCTTTATCATCTTATAATTTAAATGCAGCAACAATAACTCGATTTCCAGCAGCATATATACCAAGAAGATAACACTGCGATATATCTCGCTGTCATATCCTTCTTTAAATTATTAATTCTATATTCGCATTTTTTGCATGGCACTTTCAATAATGAATTTTATAGTTTGAAGCCTTATTATAAAAGTTATTATTAAAAAAATCGTTTTAGATTTGAGAAGATAAATTATCTTTTAAGAAAACTTCATTTTTAAATCAATTTTTTGGTCATATATCTTAATTTTGGTCAATCTGAAATATTTTTGTTTGCATTTCTGAGATTTCTACTCACGTAAAATCGTTCATAAATTTTAAAAATAGTTATAATATTGATTTCTAATATTCTCTTAAGGAATAAGTATTAATATGTGCATACGTTATTCGAAATTTAAAGATATCGATGTGATCTTAAAACTACACGGTAAGTACCGTTTATTTTTAAATAACACACATTCTTTTCAACTATTGAACTAAAATGGAGTTCAACGTTCAAATTATTCTTAGAATAAAAGAGAATCCTATTTATTTTATCTTGAATATGTCAAGAAAAAGCACGCACAAAAAATCGAGTTGTTCGCTTCGGAATATCATATAATATGCTTCAAATTGCTACGTATAGATGGACATAAGAATCACGAAAAAAAATTGAAATGCATTATTTTGATGCAGTTTTGTAAAATGAGTTCTCTTCAGTGTTTTCCCTGACGTATATCAAAGCAGAAAAACATTCCGAAATGAAAAATGTAATTCATAGTATCTTTTTTATTTTTTTAGAATATTTCACAATATTATACTTCTTTTACGGTTAGATCCACACAATCGTATAAATTTGAAAAATAAAAAACGCACAATAAAAGTGCAATAAAAATGAATAAAAAAATAATAAAACTTATGACAAAACTACATAACATTTTCTTTAAAAAAATATTTCTCACAAAAATAAGAAAATCCATTGCATCAAAATTATACAGAATAATTTAGTTTTCTCCCATCGATTATTTTTTAAATACTACTATTGCAAAAAAGGCTTTATTTTAAGATACTTATCCATAGTTTGAAAATTATGAATCCATTATTTTAAATCTTCAGATGATTTAAGAGTTCAAAATTAAATATTACGAAGAGCAAAAAATTTAAATGATTCATTAAAATGCGTGGAAAAAATCACCGATATTTATGTTTTTAAAAATAGCATTCTGTACTAATAAAATTTTATAGAAATTTCAGAAAAAAAAGTCATTATTTTTTCTCTGTATAACAAATAATTTTAAAATAGTGAATATATTATTATTAGACTATTTAAAATGCACGTTAATGATTTCAAGTTAGTTTCCTTTAATTACAAATATTTAATACTTTAAAAAATATTCTTTTAATTTTGCAATAATTTTTATTAAAAAAAATTGAGTTATGAAATCCATAATTTTTGCTTTAAATTTAAGTTATTATATAAATGAAAAATTTTAATCTTCTTAATTAGTTTTAAATAGAAGACATTCGCTTGAATTGAAGCATTGTTTTTGGATTTCACAGTTAATTTTTAAGACAATTTAATATTAATTCCTAAAAAAATCTTGAATTAAGATTGGAAATTATTATATACAACCGTGCAATAAAGTTCTGTGAATGAAGTCAAAACTGCCGATCTGGCAACACTGGCGAAACAAAACGCTGCACATGCGTAGTGACAGGTGTTGACCATCTGCCACCACTGTTGTTCAGTTGAGCGTCGTTTGTGTTCCGTGTAAGACTTGTTTTACAAAGTGCTTGTTTAGTGCGGTGGTTCTTAACTGAGAATAGGAAAATGAACGAACAAAACATCAATTTAATTTTTGTTTTAAGCTTGACAAGACACCTACAGAAACTTATTCGATGCTGGTATGTGTTTAAGAATATCAATCACTGTCCATGAAGTGTGTGTACGAGTGGTACGCTCATTTTCGAGAAGGCCGGGAAAATGTTGCTGACAACCCCCGTAGCGATAGGCCTCTGTCAATGAAGAAAAAATTGAGAAAGTGAGTAAATTAATCACGACAGATCGTCGATTAACTGCGCATATAATAGCTGGACGATGACAAGATGGATGATGTACAAGATACATTGAAATTTTGATCCATTTCATGAAACTTCTGCACAGGGTACGACCCCAGTTCGCACAAGATTCATGGTTTTTTGTTCAGGACAATGCAGCTCTCACGCAGCCATTATCGTCAAAGTGTTCCTGACAAAAAGGGAGGGGGGGGCACCATTCTCGCCAGATCTCAATACTCCAGACTTCTACCTATTCCCACGACTCAAACTCGCTTTGAAAGGAAAGAGATTTGAACATATTTCTGAAATCCAACGAAACATTTCGACTCCACCTCAAAAGAAGACTTCTTGCAAAATTTCCAGGACATGTATAGCAAATCTCAGAGGTCTATGGTTATGAGAGGTGACTATTTCGAAGGATACAATAAGAGGTAATTTTCGTTAATATTTCATCTACGTTAATGTTACAGGACTATTCAACTACCTTTATTGTCAGAGGTTGTATTTATAACTATCTTATTTGACTGACTATTTTGCTTACGCATTGATTGGTATATAGTGCATATCGGTGTAAAAGGGAATATACAAATTAGACTTTAGATATAGTGCAAGCGTGTATGATGTAATCGGATATTATAATGTTCCAATTTTTTATTTACACATTGCTTTTTCCCACATTGAAAAGCTGTAGAATTAGACTTACAAATATATTATTTCAAATAACGGGCAATGTATGACTGTGACACCTATTTCAATTAAATAAAATTTAATTTCTATTAAGAGCATGAACACATGAAGTGAAATATTTAACTAATAAATGTATATTTTAATTATGTTGATTCAAATAACGGCTTTGAAATGAACGGAGGGGCTAAGTAAGTGTGTAATAATCCTTGAACATTAGTCTCAAAGCAACATATTAGTTAATGAATAAGAAACAGGTTATATTATAACAATTTTAAATCCCTACATTAATTTTTACATAAAAAGTACCTATTCAGAGTTAAAGGTTTTAAGTAAAAAGTAAATACTAGTATAGTTTTTTAAAAATATATGTTGCGTGAAAAATCATTCACAAACAGGAAAGTGATCTTCCTGCATATTGTACAAAAAAATTGGCAGTTATAGAGACTGCCGATAGAAGTGAAAACTTAGAACTTTTAGTACAAAATTTGAATTTTCAAAATGTTTGAATTAAAATTATCAACATCAATCTGGTTTTCACATCTATTGACACTCCGAGCAACAACTAAATGCATGTTTATATGGTTTTTTATTATTCAAATATATAACAGGCTGTACAAGATCATGACAAAATATAAATACAATTCAATTGAAATAACAATTAACATACAATCATATTATTTATGGATAGTATTTGTATTTACGTAAATTTAAATGTACTTGATTTTTAACATTATTTTAATTGTTTGCATCATTGCCAACATTAATTTCAACAATACTTAGACTTTTTGCACTTTCAATTATTTCCTTTTGTTTTAAAAAAGATACAATAGGCTTATGGTAACTAAAGTAAGAAAGGAAAATGTTTGAATCAAATTTATCTAAGTATCGCATAAAAACCACATCGATTGTCGTTTTATATTTTGTAGTACTGAGTTTTCTATCATTGGACATTTTTAAATTAAGTGTTTTATTTAGAAATTCAATTAGTGGTAGATTTTTATCATTTGCAAAGTTAATATAGAAGTCTCCACTTAAAATCATCGGTACATTATCATATTTTTCGACAAATCATTTTTCGAGTATTTCAGAACCTTCTTTTGTATAAATCATCAAATTTTCGAATAAAAATTGTTGTATCTGTCTCATAGATTTTCCAGGTGAAATATAAACGGCAACCATTAATATGCATTGCCCATTCTAGGAATCGCAACGAGCAATGCACAGTATATACACATTGAACTTTTCACTAAATCCATTCAATTTCACTTATAAGATATACACAGCACTATACGTCAGCTGTATAGCTGCAGATATACTGCTATAAGCATGTCGGTGACGAGAGCGCAAGAGATTTCACCCATCCAAAAAGTGTCTAAGGCGAACAGCACACTGCGCGTGCGTCAGTCAGAGCATGTCGGTGACGCGAACCCATAAGATTTTCCCCTACCAAAAAGTGCCCAACGCCGCTAATGAAGTTTTCACTTCAAAAATATTCTTCTGTGTATTTAATATTTATAATTAAACTTGTTTATTTTTATGTAAAATTATACATTAATTTTATATTCAAAATATTCATGTTATTTAAATTCTGTATTAACATTTTTAACTCCTCGATCATGTCAACACAGCAACTTTTTCATACCATGGTTTCTAATTTGAACACAGATGGGTTTCTTAAGTGGAAAATGATAAAGGCACAGAGAGTGCCTCTCGTTACACATGAATACTTTTAAAGAGATTCTAATCGCAACTTTTCCAGCGAGTGTTGTTGTTACTCGCTTTTTACATTTCATAAAACAAGAGTGCTTATTTTTCTTGTCAGGAATATACTTGCTTTTATTTTTAGTCCGAGCTTTCTCTAACCCCCTACTCTTAATGAAGCACAGAGCGGGGAGCAGACACTATAAATAGGCTTGAGGGAGTATGTTGTATATTTTCCGAACTCTCTCCAAAAGATTTACTTTTTATTTGGCGGAAATGAAACTTACTTGGCATTGAGAGATCTAATTAGATACAAGAAAATATGTGGATTTTGCTGGAATTGGTGAAATTCGAGACCAATAATCTGTACTTCCTTTTCAAACTATTCGTATTTATTTTCATTCCTTCTAATTTGTACGAAAATAAATATTAATTCATGTGTCATAAAATCTTTCAAAATGAAAAAAAAATGTAAGAAAAGGAAAGTAATAATAATGTTTTCAATATGCAAATTATTGAATACTTCTTTTTATTTCAAGATTAATCCTATATTCTTGTAAATTAAGTAGTTTTTGAATTTTTTTTTCTTTTGAAACTCAAAAGATTTTATAATTGTACGCATCAAAATATAAGAGGTTTAACTTTATTTTCTTGTAACTAAAATTACTTCATAAATAAATTGTTTAAAATTTCATCTATGTAATCTCAAAACTGTTAGAAATTTAAAAAGATAGAGAAGAAAAGAAAAATATTCCATGTCACACTAATTTATCCTTGTATTTCATAATAAAATATTCAGTTTCATATATATATATATATATATATAAGGAATTGAATTTTTTCTAGATCAACAGAATAAAAACAAGCGTGGTGTAGCTAATTTAGATAAGAAACTGAGTTCAAAGATTAAAATACCTGAAAGGAAATTGAATTTCACAAAATGTTTTTAAATCACAAGCAATTTTAAGAAACGTTCATTTTAACATGTTGAAGTTGAATAAAAATTTAAGCTCAGTTAGATCCTTATCATAATTGCCTTAAATCTATATATTTTTTCTAAATGACTACATGATTTGCAGAAAAAAAAAGAAGAAAATTTTAAGCTTTGGTATTTAGAACTACTTTATCAACAATAAAATCAGAAAAAATTACTGTAAAATACCAATAAACTTATAGAAAAATTGCATATTTAAATATTCACAGACAAGTTATTTACTACGTGGGCTGAAATAAAACCTGTCAGTCAACATAAAAGACCTTTATAAAAATGTTCAAGTCAATTTATTTCAATATTTATAAAAGTTACTATAAACAGTTTTTATTTATTCGGTTAGAATTTTTTTGAATATTTGAAAAAATATTATTGCAATAAAAAACAGTATCAACAAAAATTGATATAAATGCATTTTTCTCATTCAGGGTTTTTAAACACATTATTAAATTGAAAAATTAAATATATATATATTTGACTTACAGAAATTAAAGAAATATATTAATTTTTCATTTTCCTTATATTGTTTGTATGATTTTAAGCATATTTTAAGTTTTGAAAATCAGTATAAATTTTTATTACTAATTCATCATTTAATTGCATACTGATAACGATAAACTTAATAAGCGTAATTAATCATCATTAGTTCAAGTATTAAACTATATAAATATAATTAGAAAAAAACGCATTTTACTCATTAAAAAATGAACTACTATAATTAAAGCTCCCCAAAGAATACATGGTATGTGACAAAAGCACTCTTTCACATCATAAGATTAAATTACTTGATTGTGCCTTGCTCACGTGATGTTTTGTCATAACATGCATTAAATAGCCTTCACGCTAATAAAGAAAGCATTTTATCCTTCACATTTAAAACTGATAATTGGTTCGAAGCTGATCAGGTTTCCATCGCTGTCAACTGTAACATTCATTTCTGCAATTATTATTTATTTATTTTTGTTTCTCTTTAAGAAATTGACGAAAAGATTACGTTATTTTTATAAATCATTACTCAACTGCTTTTTAAGGGTTGAAACTATTGAAGACTGTAAATATTTTTTCCAAGGGGAAAAATGCCCAATATTAATATAACTTTATGATACTTAGTTACTTTAATTTCTGTTTTAATTAAGGTATCCGACTACCATAAAATTGTGAATTTTGCCAAAAATTGACAATATCTTTGTGATTTTATTTTATAGGCCATATTATTTGCTTTATAAAAATACCAAGTTTATTATTTTCCGTTCACTAAAACAAAAACTACATGTGTTTAAGAAAAGCAGATACCATAACTTTAAGGAAGATGTCATACTTTAAAATGCGCTTTACTCGAAATGTGCTATTTTTTTAAATACTCAAACGGGGCTAAAACAGTTTTGAAAATAATTAACTGAAATTTTTTGTGTATGTTCTGTATAATAGTAGGAGTGTTTTAACCTACAGATTTATCAATCACTGCTTTATTACAAAATTTACAGCCCCTTATGGGAATATTAACACTTTTTTAAAGCAATTTCCTGTAATAACAAAGATAAAGTGCTCTAGTTTTTGTAAAAATTAGAATATCTCTTATCATGAAGGGCATTTCAAAACTGAATGACATAGCAACACAGCAGAATTGAAAATTTGTTCTTAAACTTTTGGTATAGAATGGGCAGCGTTTATGTTGTTTTTGTCAATTTTTACCTATTTTAATAATAATAATTTCTTTTTCTCTTCTTAATTTTAGCCTATTTTTTCTTAAAATGTACTAAGCAAATCTAAAAACAACAAAAAGTCCCCATATCTCCATTTTTTTAAAAAAAAAGTTGTCGCAAGTTGCCGGAGCTTAAATAATCTTTATCTCTGTCCTCACTGTTTGTTATATTTATAATAATTCACTTAAATTTTCAGTTGGGATTGGATTTCATAAAATTCTTGAAACCTCTAGCACTTCGCTTAACAGTTAATTTTTATCCTACTCACCTAAATGGAAGTAACTACAACTTTATTTCCTATAAAATGTCATGTTATCGGTTTTAAAACAAAATGAAAATTTGCATCATCTGCGAATTCTGATAAAACACAAAGGTCTTTACAGGAAATCATATGATTTTGAAAGTTTTCGGATAACAAAAACTTAAAATTCCTGAGATCTCTGGAGAGAAAAAAGAACGCTTTTGTCCATTGTGTTGCTTATACATGTCTTTGTTGCTCGAAATATCTTTTATGTTTGTGATTGTCAACAATATATGGATTTTAATATAGCGAAAAGTCTACTCCACATCATTCAGTGACTGCAACAAGTTAATTGATTCCACCAAACTATTCCCCTCTGTACAAATATACCTTTAGTGTATTATATATATAAATGTCTCCTATATTAAAACAAATTAAACAACAGTATTTAAATATCTATTACAATTTTTATTGTAAGATAATTTTAAATATTATACCATTTCCTCTAGCCCACGACTGGTTTCCTTTGGCTTCATTTTGGAATAGCTCAGTATAAATAAATGCATAATCTCCTTTGGATGTCATATTCAGGCGTTTGGCGATAAGCATCATTTCCCGCACGTCTTTGTCGCCGCCAAGAATAACAATAACTGAAATAAAATTTGATAAGAGATTTAAATATTTAGAATAAACCAAACATAAACAATATTCCAAACATACAGTGTCTCTTAATATTTTAGGAATTATGGATTAGATTCATTTCATACATAAAGGTTTTTGATAAATTTACATCACATTTAATGAAATACAAAAAGGATTACCATGTACATTTAATTGATAAAAATTTTACTAAAATTATTTTTTAATGAAATTTTAATTTGTTGGGAATTTGAACAGAACATATTTTTGATATAGTTATTTATATTCTGTTTATAATTATTTAGCATAAGGAAAGGTATGTTTTGTTGCCTATTGATAAACAATTTTAAGAGTTAATTATTCTTATAATAAACCCTTTCAAAAATTTCAGAGATCTGATTTCGTTCTCCATTAAATAGCATTCTCTAAAATTTTCTGAGTGCTATTTTTATTATATTATTTCATATTAATATGCATTATTTAATTTTTTTTTCGAAACCGGTAACTCTTCTAAGGATTACATACATTGTGTTGTTGTTTGCACCTGATCGACAGTAACATCAGATCAAGGTCCACGAAATTCATCGCGGCTAAGGGCGAAAATTTTACGCCTGTCGTTTATACTTCATTTACATACATTGTAAATGAAGTAAAGCTTGTTATCAAAATCTTGTTACGAGAATTCAGTTAAAATAATAAATACTTATTATCATTGTTAACGGAATTATTTTATTACGTATTTAGAAATATGTAATTAGGAATAACTAATGGGCAACGATGCAGCATAACAGATTCAATTATTTTAATGCATATTTGTTTTATTTCTAAAGGCATATATAGCTAACCATTACTTACAGTAGATGGACAAGTTAGTACGTTTCAAGCTAATTTTAAGTAGGAAGGGAATGAAAACAAATACAAAAGGTTTATATAAATTTGATCTTATTTAAAAATAAAAAAAATAATGCTGTTGTGATTATAGCAGATTAAATGATGAATTTAAATAATCGTTAATATTTTATGCAATTCATAACCAATCAAAGAAATTAAAATTTGTGTAAAAGTACTAACCAAAGAATAGCTTTGTTTAAAAAAAGTCTAAATATTTGTGAAAGTAAATAAATTAAGATTATAGAGCAAAAAAGTTTCATTTTGAGTGTCTTTGTGTTTTTCAATTGATAATAGATCATAATTAAGGAAAGGAAGCAGGAGCATGTCATTGCTTCACGATAAAATACCGGAAATTGGATTAAACCGGATTCAATTTAAAAACATGTACTTCTGTAGCATGCATAAAAGCATGTAGGTTTATTTAACATCAACAACGGTTATACGTTGCATTAAAATGCATTGTTGTAGGGGGAGAGGGGTTCAGACTAGGTGTAAATGCGGCATACAGAAAAAGAGGAATATTTATTCAATGGCTTAGGATAACTTTATGGAAAACTCGTGTCTCATCAAAGAATACATTGATTTAAATAACTGCAAGGCTTTTAATGCATTTGCTCTTACGTTATTATTTTAGGCATTTTTCATTGTGCATTGTATTAAATGGACAGATCTTTTTTTAAAAAATGCTAGCAAAAAATGAATATTTTCTATAATAAAATTAGACATTTCTATCGCGTAATTTTTTCTGTTTTAATTTATGCATGAAGTATATCAGCATAGCTCGTAAGACAAAAGTGCCAAAAAACAAAGAATGGCAGTTTAACATATATATATATATATATAAATTTACATATTATAATGAATCACAGGGAACAAAATGTTTATAAATCAGAATTGTGTTTTTATTATTATATACTTTATATAAATAATCATACTGGTTAATTTAGCAAACACGGACATTGTCTTAGGTTTATAATATTTTTCAGTAAATATATCATCAATTTTTATTTAAATCCTAGGAATCTACCGGAATTAATTTTTAAGAACATTTTACTATTTTTTACTGTGTCTCCTACATGTAATATATAATTATATTACATCTATGATAAGTCCAAGATAATTAAAACATTTTCAAAAGTGATTGTTCCATTTTTTTGAAATAAATTTAGTGAAATAAAATTAGTATGTAGAGATTTTTTATGCGAGATAAAATATGTGTGAAATCTCTTATCACTTAACTTACTCTTGGTTCGTGTTTTTAAACTTTCTTAGAATATTAATAAGCAATATATTAAGTATTAATTAATTAGTAGAATTTCAATTCTTGATAAACTCTTTCCCATAATTATTTCAACTTTTTTCCATGTAAAACAAAGCAAAGCAAAATAATCCATGAAAATAAAATATAAAAGGATTAATCCAATTAGAAATAGCATACATTAGGCATGGGGGGATTAAGACAGAGAAAAATTCGAAACTATGAACTTCCCAATTTAAAAAAAGTACGAGGAAAATTTTCATTTTATGCAGAAAAATTTCTGCACCCATTGAAAAATAATTTTGTGAGCTGGTAGTGATGGATATGTGCGTATCTTAGCGTGATCATGATTTAAATTCTATGGATGAGTAAAAGGCGTTAAACAGTTCAGTGTCTTCTTTGTTAAAAGTACTCTCCCTAAATATGGGTTAATGTCCTTTCTTAACCTTTAAACTATCAAGTTATTTTGTTGATTTGGGTACATAAATTGCCGTGATTATGTAAAAGACTAAGAGATGAAGCCGAAAGAAACTTTTGCAGATATGTATCCGGGTATAAAACAATTAGATGCTTAAAAAAAAACTACGCCGTATAATACTCTGGTGTGACATTTTGGAGATGTAGTGCCATGCCAGATAATCTCGGGGGAATGACGCTTAAAAGGATAAATGGTTTTACTTTTTATACTTTAAATTACTTTGTCTTATTACTCGAATTTGTGTGTTTTCTTGATTCTGTTCCAGGTTTACCTCATTGTCTTGAATTAATTTTGAAATATTTGCCTTTGATGTCCCAAGTCATGGAAATTCATTAAAGGAATTTTCTTCATTGCTTTCTTTTCCCATTTGAATAAACACGCTGAGAACCCAATTACTCACTCTGCGTGGCAAAATAATTCTTCCATTATGTTATAAGTGAATCATTTAAAAATGTCTGTCTTACAATAAATTAGGTACCCAACTGGTTGCGACAACATTTTTTTTTTTTTTTTTTTTTTTTTTTTTTTTTTTTTTTTTTTTTGTTATTTTTAGATTTGTTAAGTACATTTTAAGAAAAATATGCTAAAATTAAGAAGAGAAAAAGAAATTATTATGACTAAAATGTGAAAAAATAGGTAGAAATCAACAAAAAATAGCATAAACGCGGCCCATTCTGTACCAAAGGTTTATAAACAAATTTTCAATTTTTTCATTCTAATATGTTGCTATGTTACTCATTTTTGAAATGATCTTCAGGATAAGAAATATTTCCTTTTTACAAAAACTATATCCTTTATCTCAGTTATTATATGAAATTGATGAAAAACAGTTATTATATAAACATAGGGGGACTGTAAATTTTGTAATAAAACAGTGATTGATAAATCTGATAGTTAAAAGAATTCTACTATTATACAGAGTTGACAGAAAAAATTGCAGTTAATTATTTTTAAAACTTTTTGAGCAATCCCTGGCCCCGTTTGAGTATTTTCAAAAAAAAACACATTTTGAGTAAAACGCGTTTTAAAGTATGACATATCTTGCTTAACGTAATGGCATCTACTTTTACTTAAGCACTTGTAGTTTTTGTTCTAGTGAACGGAAAAGGATACACTTGGTGTTTTTATAAAGCTAATAAGATGGCGTGTAAAATAAAATCATAAAAAATTGTCAATTTTTGGCAAAATTCACAATTTTAGGGTAGTCGGATACCTTAAGTATTTAAAAGAATGCTCTGCACTTTAAAGAATATGATTTTTTCATATTTTTAAGTTTTTTCCCAAATGCTTTGTAATTTAAGTTTCTATGCCAGGGGTCGGCAACCTTTTATCTCTGGCAGGCTAAACCAATCTACCAATATGATTCAGCGGGCCTCACAGTAGGAAAAATTGAAACATTTTGATTCCCGCGATAATGCATGCAGAGTTAAGGAACATAGGTCAATAATATAGGTTTACAGTTTTCAGCAGAAAATATACTTATCTTTTCAACAAAAATTTTAAAAACATTAAATTGTACATATATTTACTTTTAAATTCATAAAATAAGAAATAGACAACATAAAAAATGTGTTTCCCTTCATTATATAAAAAAGGAATAAATAAAAATTTTAATAAGAACTTTAAACTTGTACCATTTTACTTTCATATCGCAAAATCAGGGATATAATTTGTGATTTTCAATTTGACACGATTTTCAGAATTGAGTTGTTAAACTCTCTTTGCGGACTCGAAATATTTTTCATATGATGAAAGATTTTTCACCAAGAGAAAGATATGTAAAACGAAAAGCGAAAAGCAGAGTAAATGCAATTTTTCTTTCTTGAAACAATTGGATCTCTCTCTCCAGAAATGACATTCAATATTTTTTTCGTAAATACGTTAATGTCCGTAATACTGAAGATGTTTGTCAAATAAGGTTCATTATAAATTTATCAACTTCCCTCCACGCAAATATTAACATATTTATAGACTAGTGCAGAGTGCCACTGAGAATTGTACTGCTTGCCACATGTGGCACGCGTGCCATAGGTTGCCGATCCCCCTGCTCTATACCATAAATAACTCCAAGATATTTGAGTTAATAAACCACGTGCTTCTAAAAATAATTAGCAGTAGGTCAATATGAAATATGAATAGTTTTTATTTTATATGCATTCTAGTATATTACGATAATGTAGAGAAAAGATAAACATCTGCACAAAAGCTTTCATTAACCACCACTAGATTTTTTTAAAAATTTCTGCTGGTAGGTTTCCGTTAAGGCTGATTCTTCGAAAGCATTCGACAGAAAGATTTACGATATTGCGAGGTGTAGGGTCATGATCGTGTTTTCTTTATGCAATTAGTGGAAAATACTTTTATAATGTTATTCTTAAGTGATAAATGTAGACTTCTTCCCTCTATTTTCCTCGAAAGTTAATGTTTGTAATAGCTCTAAATAGCGTGGATGTTACTTTTATCTATCGTTCTTGTTAAAACTATGTAGAAGTCAAATAGGACGGCCTAAGTTTTATCAGATTCTTTGTGATCAATGCATCATTATTAAACTTAGTTACAATGAAATTTTAATGGTGGTTAAAATGAAGAATAGGATACAATTTTTGTAATATTTGTAATTTCAACTGTAGTGGTAAGAAAATACAAAAGCTCTAATAGCTTTTTACATTTACAAAAATGACGTTGCAATAAAAACATTTTTTTGTTGAAATTGTAACCAATAAGTTAAATAAATAAATATATATCAGATTATGTGATCTAATATCTATTTATTAATAAACCTTTTAAATGGAAAAGCCGAAAGAAGCCTTTTAAATGCAAATAATCGTTCCTGAAATTGTTTTTTTTTTTGGTAATCATATTTAATTGTTTTCAATATGGAGGTTAAATAAACATCTTTTGACAAAAGAATCAAATGTCCCTTGTTTTATTTAAGTACTCAAGGGGTACATGAAATGTGCTAAAGGGGTATGCGATAAAAAATGCGTAATGGTGAACAGTCACGCTTCCACACCACAGGTCCGAGGTTCAAACCCCGGGTTGGGCAAGGTCGGCTCAGCTTTCATCCCTTCAGTGGGTCGATAAATGAGTACCAAGCTTGTTTGGGAACTTAACACTGGGGGTTTCACGCCAGACTGACCAAAACATCTGCTCTTGCACCTCAAGGCCCAAAGTCACGTTTACTGATATGGGTACAGTAGTCTTTGTCCCTCTTGGGTTGTTGCACCTCTGAGTTAAGTCAATGGTGAACAGAGATAGAACATGAGAAAAAAAATCAGCTTTTATTATTTTGTTTAAATGATTTCCTTTTAAAAAAGCAAAGACTATAATATATTTTTCCCTTTTTTTGTTATATATATAAACTATCTTTTTTTTAAAGATATTTTTAAATATTAAATTATACGACTAAATTACGAACAAATATTCTTGTTCTTCAATTATTGTACTGTAAAATATCCAACTGAGCTGCACTTTCATAAAATGTACTATGATTTATACTTAGTGATTTTACTGCAACGGGCCGCACTGAGGGTGGCAGTACAGCTTCATTTGTCTCTATATTTTTAACATCATGATTTTGTTTAAAATTCAAAGTAAAAAGTGACATAGTTTTAAATTTTTTGAAACTTTAACTTATAATTCCCAATACATACATTTTCTGTAATTTAGTTATTATGCATAAAGGAGGGGAGAAATTGGAGCAGTGATGATTAATCAGGAAATATACGAATAAAAGAAAAGTTGAGAACGTTAGTTTATATTAAGGAATTACGATACAAAATTTCAAAATTAAGATTCTTCCGGAAGTAAATGCACAAAAATATTTCTTTTACCGGTTTTTTTTCACAAAATAATGCAAGCTTTTAAAATTTACTTCTTTCGTTTATTTTAAAATTTAAAACACTTTTTGTGACAGTTATAATCTCTACATTGCTAAATAAATAATGATTATAATTAAAAATAAAATCCTGTTTTTCTTCTAAGATAAAAAATAATGCTGCATAGAAAAAGTTCATGTTTTAGGAAATTTCACATTATCTTTTTTATGTAGGAATAGAATTTATTTCATAAGAAACAGCATTATTTAAAACGTTACTATTATATTAACTGGATATCATTAAAATAATGTAAGATTTTTTCAGAACACTATACTTAAATTTTTCAAGCAAATGATTATGTCAATATATTATTATTTTTTACTTCATTTTTGTATAAATAAATAACAATATGAAAGAGATTTTAAAAGTAGCTCACACACAGTAGTCTACAGATATAATAGTATAAAGATAATTATTTTAAACAGCGTTCATACAATATCGATTTCATTTCCCCGGCTTTAATTACGTGAATATATATAAGATCTAAAACAAAACATATTTAAAAAATTTAAACATGGTATAAGCTTAATTTCGAATACAGAAACATTTTCAAAATTATTTTTGAATTGCTTTCCCTATATAACAAATAAAAAGGAATAAATGGAGTAACTTTTTTTTTGTTAAAAGTGGAAAGTAATTTAAAAAACGGTAGTGTTCTTAAAATTCCATTTTCCCCCATATTTTTGTTTAAAGGGTGTGAGAGTGTTTTTTTTTTTATATTTCGAGTAGTAAACATAAATTATTCTCGTCTAAAAGTTCTAATGCGTAATATGTTATTAATTAAGATGTTAAAATTATAATGTTGTTGGGGCCACGAGTAGCCTAGTTGTTAGAGCCAGACCGGAAGGTGTTAAAAGACCGGACAGATGTTAAAATTATAATACATTTCCTTAGTATGTTTGTTTTTAAATAATTAGAGGAGTTCATGTAATATATGAAACCAAGTAAGAATTCCTTTTCTTCCCATTTTTTCTCTTAAATTTACTTGTTCTATGTTTATTTTTCTCATTTCATAAAATTGTGATTATACTAAATTCAGTTCTTTATTTGCTTCTGAAACAAGCTAACGCTTTCAAGAATTTTATAAGATGAAAGTTTTTGAATTTTTAATAAATGAACTATGATTACAAAGGAATTAAAGTTGAGATTAGATTTTAAAGTATTTTTTTACGCATGTAGTAATTTCTACCAATTTCTACCAATTAATAACAGTTACGTCATAAAATAGTTTTAAATGTTTTTGTCATACCAAAGAGAAATTTAACATATATGTTTTTTTTATCATATATTTACACTATACTCTAAGACAGCTTGACAAATTAACTCATTATTTTTCTCTCAACCTCAGGAGTGCGACTGCTGTCCCCGCCCACCTGCCTACTCCCGCCGACCAATCAGGAAACAGCCTATCATAGCAAAAGAAATTCTATCATCCATGCAGGACATTCCACATCAAAGGTCACTAAAACATCAGATAGGGGATGGAGGATCTATTCAGATCCATATCCCTGTGACGTAAATGCAAAAATTTCTCTCTCACACTCATGAATACCATTCTTAGCTCAAATAACGTCTCCGTAAATTTATTAGGCTTATGTTTTTAATACCATTTATCAACACCGTCACTAAATTGATCAGTAAGCAGGTCAATTCCCAATCAACGATGGAATATTCAAATGTTCAATCGCAGCCACCCTTCAGTGGCGTAGCGTACATCCTAGCATCACGGGGGGGGGGTGCAGGATTCTAGGGGTCCAAAGTCTATTTTATGCTTTTCTTAATCCTTTGTAAGATCCGACTTGAAATCCAAAATGACTTTGCAGGAAGGGAGGGGGGGGGCTAATATTCCTCGTTACGCCACTGCGCCCTTTCGCTTCAAAACGATTATAAAATCGTAATAATTATTGATACTATGTTTTTACTAATTTTATTTTATTAAGTAAGTAAACATACCCTCTGGAGTCGATAAAAATTATCTGTAATATAAAATTCCCAGGTTCAATTTCCCAGGGAAAAAATACAAAATTTGCTTACTCCTATTTGTTTACTCCTATATATTACGTTTATTAGAGTAATAATGAATTCTTAAAATTATCTTGAAATTAGAAAAGAAACTTACATCGTTAGCATGTTATCAGAACTCACACAATAAATTTCGTTTTTCTAAGGAAATAACCATATTTTATTATTCCACATTATATCAAACTACGAATAATCATTCATTTTTTATCGCTGTTACTTTAAATGAAAAAAATATATATTCTTTTAATTTTGCGTTTTTGTGGTTTTTGTGTTTTTTTTTTGTTTTGTATATTCGATATGTGGAAAGGTTGATGGACTTAAGCATGTTGAAGTTCAAAGTCTTCTCGTTAGCGATATGTGGAAGTGTGGTAAGGGTGCACTAGCAGAAATGTCATCCAACTCATTTAACCTCAGTTCAAAATTACGAAGTTATTTGCCATTAACCTTCTTCCTGCTTCATATTTTGACGTTAATAATGAATGAATGAACCAGTTCCCATATTTTGTAATATTTAACCCCCTCCCGTTTGACTAAAAAGAAAATAAAATCACAAATTCATTAACAAGTAATATATCAACTTTCAACCAAGCTAAAGTTTCGTAATATTCTGAAAGCTTGTTGACGTAATTCTTAACAAATAATGTGTTATAAATAATTAAAATTGATGTAAAGCCTCTAGAACTTTCAGAGTGACATTTGAACATAGTGAACAAACTCAGGCAGAGATGGATTAGAAATTCTTTTAGAGTATAACTAAATTTTCACCAAGCAATATCAGAAAATATGACAATAAAGGAATTAAAATTTATTATCCCTGAAGTAATAAACTAACTAAAATTGAAGGCTAACTCATCAGTTTTTAAGATTTTTTTCCCTGGCATTGTTTACTTAGAAAAAGAGGGGAGAGGAAGGTTTCAAAACGTAAGATGGTATCGAGTCTCATCAAAGATTTAGAGCCTAATTTCTAGTTTATCTCAAATAAAAACCTCATTCGTAGAATTAAGAAGTAATAACTTAGCAAAGATTTATACATCAAAGTCTGAGTATAGTAAATAAAAATTCCAAAATTGTTATTATTGTTATTAGATTAAATATTTTATTATTTAATAAAAAAATGCTTGATTATAAAATATAAAAAATGACTTTACATTATATCTTACGAAATCTAAATCAGTAATTCTTGAAGCTATTTAAAAAATAAAATATACACACAAAATTAGGAGAATTTTCTCATCCACACGATAGAAGAAAATTTATCGCAGCCATGCCTGTCGGCAATTTTATAAATGCATAAAAAAATAATAATAATAACATACACTATGAAATTCAGAGCTTTTAGTGATAGATTTAGATTATTTCCGGTCGAGGATGTTTCAAAAAGATAGGGAAACTCTATATGCTTAACATTTTCTTAATACTCGAAATCTGTTGCATTGTTGCTTACGGGCAATTCACCAACTTGGCACATGCTTAATCTCATTTATCATTGTGTCTTACAAGGTTTAGTGGGAAAGTAGTGTAACAAAAGGGTGTCGACATATTATTGGGAAAATATCAAAAATCCCTTCTTGCTGATGTGCTGAAATATAATTGAATACCAGATGTCGAATAAATTAGAAAACGGTATGAAAGTATTTTGAATAATTTAATTTATTTACTAAATATATTTATATATAAAGTAAAATTTCTATATATATATATAGCCTTCTTTTAATTAAAAAGCAAAAAAAAATTATTTTTAAAATTGAAATAAATTAATACAAATAATTCACATTTCGACATATAAAAAAAAGTTTGTTTTTTTTATTTTAAAAACAAACTTAAATTTTTCTTTGACAAAGGAAAAATTTCTTCCAACTTAATTACTATCACAGTTCATAAGAATATATTAGTCATTCAGCTGAACAAAAAATAGTCTGAAAAAGTTATACTTTAAATAGGTATGCTTTTTAAAAAATCTTATATAATATTTAAACGATAATTCTACCTAATGTACACATTCAATAACTCTTAACATCTTGATATAAAAAAAACTATTTATTAATACTGTATTGAAATTTAGCACTAAATAAAAAAATATTTGAACCAATACTGATAACGAGATGAGTATTCAAATGATATTACAGTAATAATTTAAAATAGCATGTGTGCAGTTCTCTGAACGACAGATGATAGATTTCGAACAAAATGCCTCTCCTAATGGCAGAATCTTCTATGATAAAAATTTTTAAAAACATACGAATTTGCTTAAATTAATTCCATCTCTCTGTTTTAAGGTATCCGACTACTCTAAAATTGTGAATTTTGCGAAAAATTGACAATGTTTATTTTATTTTATTTTATAGGCCATTTTATTAGCTTTTTAAAAATATTTTCAAAGTTTATTATTTTCCGTTTATATACTAGAGCCAAAACTACAAGTGTTTTAATAAAAGCAGATGTCGTACTTTAAAACGCGTTTTACTTGAAATGTGTTTTTTTTTTAAATCCTCAAACGGGGACCTCAATTACTAAAAAAGTTTTGAAAATAATTAGCTGAAAATTTTTCTGTATGTTCTGTATAATATTAGAAAACTTTTAACCTTCAGATTTATCAGTGGCGTTTTATTACAAAATGTACAGCTCTTATGTTTGTACAATCACTGTTATTTTAAGCAATTTCATATAATAACTAAGATAAAGTACTCTAGTTTTTATAAAAATTAAAACGTTTCTTATCCTGAAGATCGTTTCAAAATTTTTTAACATAACACATCAAAATTAAAAAATTTAAAATTTGCTCAGAAATTTTTGGTACAGAATAGGCCCCGTTTATGTTACTTTTTTGTAAATTGTTACCCCTTTTTTCCCATTTTAGTAATAATAATTTCTTTTTCTCTTCTTAATTTTAGCATATTTTTCTTAAAATGTATCAAACAAATCTAAAAACAACAAAAAAATATCCATACCTCCATTGTTTAAAAAAAAGGTTGTCGCAAGTAGTCGGATACCTTAAATCTTATAAATCAAACACTTACGTATGCTAGTTTAATATGTACATTTTTCTTCTTAAATGTTTGTAATATAAAAATTTAAAAACATATATTTTTACAAAACAAAAAATAACTCTATTTGTCTTATACACATGTTTTTAATTCATTCAGTACTTTTGGAACAATTTTAAAAAATACGAAATTATTTAATTTTTTTAAAAAAGTGTGTGTAATATTGAATTTTCTTAATTTTTAATAAAAGTGTTTACATATTAAACTTCTAACATTTCAGTTCCAAACACTTATTGTTAAATATATTTTTATCGCTACATTTTTTGTGGAAGCAAAAAAAAAAAAAAAAGATAAAGGAGATTAAACAAAAATGTTGACTGTATTTTAGTTTTAATTAGTTGTGCAATAATCGCAATCATTTTTATGATATACAATATTATTCATAAAAATATTTTTCTAACTTCAAAATAATTTAATTATCGTACCCAACTATTACGGAAAAATATATAAATTATTTATATTATTAAGACAGCTATCACACGTTGTATTATTTAATCGGAAATAATACAACGTATTTATAAAAAAATCTGAAGTTTTTTTTTAATGAACATTACGTTAAAAACAGCAGGATTATTGCTAACAAACGGAAGCTATAGAAAAATTTAATTTTAAAAAGATTTATAAAAATGCCTAACTTTAAACAATCAATTTTAAATGTACGATTTTAGAGTTAAAATTTTTAATTATAGTCTAATGTATTCAAAATGTAATATCTTTTCAAAATTTTTAGCATTTTTGATACAAATCTTTACTTACATATTTTATTTTTACTTCGAAATAAGAACACTTTCATAACAAAAGATAGTGATGATTGTTAATACAAAACTAAGTGCTACTGAACTGGCATGAGTTTAAAATTATTACTTTTCAGTTTCATTTCTAATTATAATACTCATTTACTTATTTTTACTTTTTACAACATAAATAAACAAAATAAATTATTTAAATTATAGTTTGAATCTTAAATATTGATTTCCAGATTTTTAAGGAAAAAAAAATAATCATTTGAATTAATGATCAAAAATATTAAAATAGGAAAATAACAATGAAAACTAGGAATTTATCTTACTTCTTGAGCAGCCTCTCATAGTCTCCATGATTTTTTCTAAATCAGAAAGAATTGTTTTATTTGCCGCACGAATATAGGACTGTTGACATATCACTTCAAAACGATCCGAAGTCGCCAAATAGTACAACAAGTCTGCCATTGCTGTATAATACACATCATTTTGCCGATAAATCATTCCAAACTTTTTCCACTTAAAGTGTTTCAAAAACGCCAAAATAGCATGTGCCTTGTCTTGCAAATCATATGACATTCGAATTAAGGTCCGAAATTGCTCTCGTTCTTTGAGCACATCACCAAGTCCAGTCAATATCGGTATATTCCGATACGAAGCAAACCTCCCCACAACTTGTAGATCATCACTGCAGGCTGGTCCAATGTAGGCCGATATGTTGCTAATCATTGCCAAATCTGTGGCTCTGCCAATTGCCAATTCAGCTGAACACTTCCTTGGGTAATATCCACGCAACAGACTCAACTTCACATTGTATTCAGATTGACAACTCTCAGCAGCGATGTCAATTGCTGGACCAATCCTCTGAATGTCGAATCTGTTACGAACTGATCCATCCACCATGAGGACACCAACCTTAAATGATGAATCCATATCCTCGCCGCTGACCACAGCTATCCATTGGAAGATGACGATGATGATAAGATGCATCAAGGTCATATTTCATAAACGATACTTGGTGTTCCACATTTGCATGCTAGGCGAAGCACAGAGGTTGGTGTCCTCCGCTTCTGTAAGAATGTCACCAGTTGTTATTTTGGATGGAATCCAGCGGGCAGGCGGCATTACCTCTCGACAGTGAGACTTTGGGGGAACGTCTGCTTCAAAGAACGTGAGGAGTTAAAATAACAGCGCTTGGCGTCAGCGCGCTAGGCTTCGATGTCGAATACCGCTAGGTGTCTCCCCACCTCTGCCTCGGAATCCCCCCGACCATCGTATCCGAGCCACGGAAATAACCGATTCGATAATAGGCAACTGATACTTTCTTCAAGGATTTTCTGTTTCAGACTGTGTCGAGCGCTCTATAAAAGTAAAGAAATGGCATTCCAGACAAAGGAAAAGAGAAAACACTTTTAGCTGAATATCTTAGTTAAAAAAATAATACATAAATACATAAACAGAGCGGAAGAGATTAAGTAATCTTTCATCCGTTTAAATCAATTCCGCTTTCCGTAGTATGATTAAAAGGAGTCGCGCTATTTATAAACGCGAAATCTTTCGAAGTATTTTTAACCCCTTTTCGATTTTTCTTTTAATATGTCGTTTGTTTTCATTTGATCTAATTTTTTTTTTTGTCAAAAAGTAAGATTTTGAGTATTTAATGTGTTATGAATAATATTTTCAGGTTAGAAAAATGGTTTAAATTGGTTACTTCTTAAAAGAATCCTACAGCATGAACCAGATTGAAAAAAGGCTTAAATTATTCATTAAATTTATTTTATTTACTTAAATTACTAATTAGAGGAAATTAATATTTAATTTTAGTCTTTTCTACCTAATTAGATTAGTTTTAATGGTGTTTTTTTTAGTATGAAATGTTTAAATAGAAAATTTACGAACATTTAATATAATTCTTATTAAGTTAAATTCAGGAATGAGGTTTTAATTTAGAGTGACTTAATTTTTTAGTTATTTTGCTTTTCATGCTTTATGTTTTCCTTAAAAAACTCGTATGTTTCATGACAAAAATGCATTTAATTATTTTCACTGAAAATAAATAACATTTAAAAATTATATAATTGATAGAGATTAATTATTCAGCAAGAAATTCATGAGCACAGTACTTTCTTAATTAAGCAACTGAGTGATTCATTTGTTTATGTTGGTTTTGAGCCTTATAGTAGATTTTTAATATCTATCCCTTATTTTTCTTATTTCGCTTGAAAAGGTGCATTTTTAGTAATAATTTTAATTATTTTTCAAAATCCCATCAGCATTTCTTGCTTTTTTACTGAATTATTAGCATTGATTACTTAATAAAAATGAATACTTATCACAAGAATAGATAATTTTTAAAGTATATTCTGAAAAATTGCTTCTATTTTTTAAAAGTTAAGAGTTTAAAGGACAAAAAGCAAAACAGCTTTGCATCACTTAAAAGAATTATGTATTTTAAAAAATGCAAAAGAGGTTGTTAGTAAATAATATATGTATTAACCTTGTTTGTGTGTGTATTTATTTTGAGTTACATGAAAAAAATATTAAATTTAACTTTTTAAACACTTTAGACAGGCTTTATTTTGGTGGCAGAGCGGTGGCAAGAGTTTATATAAATCTTTCAATTTATGATTTGAAATACAGTTACTCATGAACATTTTTTATAAATGGTTCGTGAATGTATTTTACAAAACAATTTATAATTAAGAAAGAAACACTTTGCTTCAGATTTTAATAAAAACGAGAAGTTAAATTATCAACACAAATAATGTTCAGAATAAATTTATTTCCTCATTATTAATTTTGATTGGTTTAAATATTATTATTCCCACACATTGCACGGAAATATTATATATATATATATATATATATATATATGTGTGTGTGTGTGTGTGTGTGTGTGTGTGTGTGTTTAATTTAGCTTAATTTCAAGGATTTTTTTTTTCATTTTTAACACTAAAAATATTTTTTTTTAAAATATGCATTTAAAATGTTAATATAAAATTTTAACAAAACACTCTTTTATATTATAAAATGACACAAATTTTAAGTAAACTCATATAAAAAATATAGTTATTATGTTTTACAAAAAAAAAAAGTGCGGGAAAACCATAAATAACACTTTATCTATAAGTATTTTTTCATAGATTGTCATAACTTTACACAGAAAAAATGCTTAAAATATTTTCAATGCACTTATTGAGACTTTCGAAATTTTACTAACATTTATATTAAAAGTTGATAATTATGTGGAAAAACACAAATTAAATGAACATCTCTTACTTCCACATATTTTTCATCGAACGAAATTGTACAAAAATGAAAAGTGAACATATTAGGTAAAAGGTTTATTAATTATTCTTATTTTTATTTTTTTATTTAAAGAGTAATTAATTACCGTTGAAGACTATTATATTTAAATATGTTAATTGATTGGAATGGTTACCTTAGTCAGATGTCAACTTCACGATAAAAATAGAAATTCCATTAAAGTAATTTATCAAAATGAATCCCCAATTGCATTACTAACTAAAACAAGATTAATTTCCTAATTTTAAGTTCATAGATTTTAAAAGTAAAGAAGATGAGCTTGTAACATTTTTATAACAATATCATTTTATATTTACAGTAAACTTATTGTTTGTTATTTCTATAGATTAATACTGACATAAACAGAACATAAAATAATGCTGTACTGAAATTAACAATATGCTACCTATTTTTAATTCCATACTTTTATTTTAATTTATGTAATCCTTATATAGTTTCGTGATTCTATTATAATAAATGTGAATACTAATAAAACTGATATCAAGGGAGGGTTAAAGGAAAGCAATATACGGTAATAGTTATTTTAAGATAAATTAAAATCAATTTTTCACAAAAAATTAAATTAAGATTGTTCTGTAAAATAAAATAAAAATACTTTATCAAATAAACTAAAAAAGGTTAAAATTCCATCAGGGTCATAAAGGTATAAAATTATGAATATAAATATGCGATGATTTAAACATGAATTTTAAAATATGTCTATTTATTACAAAATATTTCTGCAAATCCCCAGAGCTTTAAGTAAAGTATTTAGTTGCAACTTTAACAACTTTAACTGACTAGAGTTCAATTATATTAAACGATTCTTGCAAATCAAGGCAACGTTAAAAGGTGTTTCATATGTATGTCTAATTAAATTTTAGTGCTTTGCTTTGGTGCGTTGATTGCAACATTTTATTTTAATGATTATCTTTTAAACTTGCTTGATATTTTACTTCAAAGAGTTAACTGCAGTTTTATTTTAAAAAATTCAAATTTTTTCTAAAAGGATGTGAAAGAAACTAATTCATACCAATAGTAAATGTTGAATAAGTTGAATTATTTTAAATCAGGCAAAAAGAAAAACATATTGATTGTTTTTTTTCTTCATTATTTTATTTATCGCTTTTGTTTCTTTGAAAGTGTTGCTGCCTGATCTACTTTTTAAATAATAAATTTATCTTTTATTTGAAGAATATGAAGCTGCCTTCTCAAGCTCTTTAAATATCGTTTTAAATTTATTAAATTCATTCTAACTGATCGATGAAGAATAATAAAATCTATTAAATTAAAGTCAAAAATTATAGAGAGAACTAACTCTATTTATCTTATTTTATGGGTAAATAACTCTAAAATTTCATAAAATACAGTCCTTTCTATTTATATAAAATATTTCTACATATTATATAACTTTAAGCTTTAATTAAGTTCTAATATTAAAAAAAAAACATGAAAGTAAAATATAACACAAGATGAAAATTTCATTACAAAAAATAAAAATTTTAACTATTATTGTCTCATAAATACATGCATTCTTACCAAATATATAAGAAATTGAAACATTCGATTTTCCTCTTCTTTAATCAAACAAAAATTGCTCACCATTTTATTTCGCTTTACATTTGAGCTTATATTCCATGTATTATTTATCAAAACATTAGGTTTTTCCTTCACTTTTTCTTCTACTTTGCTACGTGATGATTAAATTTTATTTCAATGAAAACAAACAAAAGTCGCATCAATGCATTTTATTTAAACGCAAAAAACCGGAAGTCAGCCCATCCCTTTCCTTTGAAATAGGATATGGCAATAACAAGAACCAAAATGAGGAAGAAAATTCTGTATTATACTATATTTTATGTTATGGTATAGGAAAGTTGTGTTATTTTAGTAAGAGTAAACACATCCAAGTTTTTTTTTATTACGAATATAAAATAATTACAGAAATATCGCTCACACAATACTTTGTCTTTTAACATTGAAAACATTTTTGTAAAGTAGTTAACATCTTTCTTAATGTTGCGTACTTTATATTTAAAAAGCACGCACACACGCAATCTAATGCTGAGTGAAAGTGCATTATTTTTGCTTACTTCATAATTATTTTTATCTTCTTTATTTTTTGACTTATTTTTCACCTTTAATTTAAAAACTGTATTTCCATTTCGGAATTCTTTTTAAAAATAAAACGATAGCTAATCGAATTTATCATTCTTTAAATTTTGATTAATGTAATATAAGAAGAAAATGAAATTAAAATTTCAAAATAAATTCTAGAAAAAATTGTTTTATTGCTTTTGAAAAAAGTATGAATATATCCATTTTTTAAGAAATGTAATGTAAATATAAGGAGAGAGTGTTTGTTAAATTTGCAGTACAAAGTAACGCAAAGAATATTACAGATGGGCCTAGTAATTTTAATGAAATGGTGAAGTGAGGAGGATGACGCCTGAGCTTGGACCCCCTCTCCGAATTTCCACACTACACCAATCAGATGAATTTGATCCACGATAGAGAGATTTAAATTGCCTCATCTCCTGTAAATGAAGGGGGGGGGACTTCAAAGTCAATAGGGCTTGAACGCCAGCCTTATTGTAGGTATAAATGCCGGTGTTTTTTTATAGGAGTTGTTGACTCCTGCATTTATACCAATTATAGATTTTATAGCTTGTAATAGCTATATTTAAATTCTGCCTCCCCTTGACTAATAGTGACAGCCAGGTTGCGCTACTTGTTCTCTTTAGGGGAAGAAGAACGTTTTTCCTAGGTCTGTTTTCTACCCCGGAACGTCCCCGAGTAATGTCTGCACATGGAGTCAGGGAAAGTCTTTCCCTCCTTTTAACCTTTTAAGTTTCATTCCTACACTGCATGTATTTTTTGTGTGTGTCTCCTTGCGTTGTGGAACGTGATGAACATTAAAATATTTTGTTCCTGTAACCATCAAGGCCTGCATTATTTAAGTAATCACAACATGGGATTATTATAAACTTGAATTTTCTTTCAATTATTTGATATATTCAAACCTAAACCTAACTGTAATATATTGATAGTTTATTAAAGTCGCACTTCAAAGAAACACAAATGATACTGCCAGGGACGTCTTAAGGCATGGGCCAACTGGAACAGGGCTGCTGGGCCTAGGCCACAATGTGAACTTAATCTCGTCCTTGACTTATTCTTAATAAGATCCTGAATAATATTAGTCAAATAATTTCAACTATCAAATGTTTTTTACGGTAATATTCTCCAAAAAACTAGGAATTTCGGTTGATATGTCAACTGGTTATATGTGATGAATCGTCCCTATATAGGCCTAGGCTACCAGCATACACCATCATTACCCATTCAGTCAAAAGGCGGCATTCGGTCGAGCCGATTTGTGTGATTGTAAGTCATATATATTGATTTGTTTCGGATTTTCACAAGTATTTGACAACGTATGCTATGCAATATCTACTTTTATAGGTCATAGGTGGGGCCTGCATTTGTGTAGGGGCCCGAGATCAACTTTTGTGTAGAGGTTCGGGGCCTACATTTTCGAGAGGCTCAGAGCTTACATTTGCGTAAGGGCTCAGTGCCCAAGAAGACTTAAGACGCCCCTGGATACTGCGGATCCCGTAATTTTGAGTCACGACCTAGTGACGAGAACTACAGCTCTCCAAACTTTCCCACCATTCCAATAGGAGAAATATGAGACCCTCTACATGGATCTTTAGAGACACCAGGATTCACTCCCATTGCTCGATAGAAGTAATGCCAGCCACGAATTTGAGACCATAACAGCTTAGAGCAATTACAATGATCCAATAATGATAGGACAGCTTGTTTAAGCACATTAGTATTTGTAGCTAATACAAGCATTTAAACTCTTTTTTCTCAAACTGTGGGGCGCAAGCATATTGAAAAGTCGAAAACAAACGATCATTTAAGAAAATTATTAATTTATTGAAATTAAACAGTAAAATACATTCTTAGATATTAAAAAATATTTTAAAAAACATTTTAAGTGATATAATACATTTATAAATTAACCAGTACTGCGCAATGTATTTTATAGTCAATTTAACAATACTAAGTTAAGAACAATTTTAATAATGACTATGACCCATGGGCTTTGTCATATATAAAATTATATGCAAAAAGTTAAAACTTGTTTTGATAATTTGTACGGTTTATAATCTGAATATCTTGCTGCAGATTTACAGTTACGCGATTCACTCCCCAATGCCACCATTTTGCACGTATGCGCGCATACATGCGTATGTGGTGTATTTGGAGGGTGGGAGGGAGAAAGGGAATAAGTAAGAAAATCCTCTGAAATAAGTAAATCCTTTGCAAACACTGTCAGGGTCATTTCATTGCATTCCAAAGCCTTCGGAATAATTTTATGGACAGTGTGGATTATGGTCAGTCGTATTTCGGAAAGACGTATGTGTACATGTATACGTCTGGGACAATTTACGCACTGGCTGAGTGAGACGTTTATATACGTCGGTTGCACTTAGGAGGTTAAAGTCGTATTGTTGTTTAAGCATCATAGTATCATTTTTTCGAATTCAATACTTTGTTATGGTATGGAGGAGGGCGCGATGAAAATCATGATTGAATATTGAGTCGCAATTCGGAAAATTTGAGAAGCACTGATTTAAACACAGCAACGGTGATCATTCCTATGTTAAATCTACGGCATTTACCATGGAAACAGCAATTACAACTTGAAATTGTTAAGTAAAAATTCTATATTTTCTAACAAAAAGGTTTACTTTTTAAATGCGCTTGTATACATTTTTTTTAAAGAAAAATCTTCACATCAAAATAAATACTGTTATTTGCTATCTAGTTTTAGAATTAAATCTGCTTAAGAATAATTGATGTATATAAAAGACAAAAGCAGATTCTAGAAACCCATCGAGTTTATTTGCCTTTAGAATTGTTTGCCATTCGCAGGAAAAATATTTTTGAAATCAAATTACTAAAAATAAGTAGTCATTGAGAGAAATTTAATATCTGATATTACAAAACATTCTTTTGAAGGAAAAAAAACAGAATTTAAAATAGTATTTTAGTATTATTGTCAGATAATATCACAAACTAAAATATTAATTTCTAAATTTTCCTACTCATTAATTTCTCAAAGAACTTCTCTGACAAACGTAGAAAGAAACGATTGAAAAAGAGAATATATTATAAGCTCTTATTTTCTTCTAAGGCCTTGAACCACAAAAAGACCGGAATGATGAAGAGGATAAAATAAATTTTGATTAGTTCGACAACATACGAACAAATCGAATTTTGGTATCCCAGGGGTCGCATTCTTTTGGAAAACTTAGTACTTTACTGCATTTCCACTTTCACTTTCTTAGGCTTTACTTATATTCTGAGTTCATTCCTTCCAGCAACCCCAGGGATGCTTAGCTTTGGAAAAAATTCTTATTGGTATGCTGCTTGTTTCTGAAAGTGTTCGATATAAATTGTAACTCTGTTCATTAATCCGCATTACTTAGACTCAGAAATAAATACATATGATGTTTTCTTGCGTTTATTATTCTTTAACATTTTTCAGTTGAAAGTAGTATTTCCTTCTCTTAAGAAATATTATTTTAACAAAAAAAAATCTTTTATTTCAAAATGTTTTACTAGCAATTAAATGTTAGAATTCATTAGAATTTGTTTACTTAAGCCGGGTTTTAAATGACTGATTGAAAATAAATTTACTAATAGAAACTAGAATCATTCTCAAGAAATGCGTGTTGCTTGTGCTAAAATGAATGGATACCTGAAATCTATTTACAGTAATTTATTTACACATATGTGTTTAAAATAAAATGTTTTCCTTAGCGATATTATCAGTATCTATTGCACTTATAATTGATATTGAAGTATATCACTATTAGGCTGATTGACATCGAAGTATACAAAAAAAACTTATAAATACAATATCGGGGACAGTTGTAACAATGTTCTAAGTCAAAATATGGCCATCTGAAATGTGTGCTCTACACCGGCGTAGCAAGTTCTGAACGGGCCCTGTATCAAAATTCCTTCGGGGCCCTTTTTTAGATATGGAGGCCCTGTTAGTGTGACTGTAGTTACACATGTTGTGGTCCCTGTAGCTTGGAGGCCGCGTATCATTGATACGGCGGTAGCTATGCCCCCAGTGCTCTACTCTGTCTACTTTGGCTTTTTATTTTTGTAATCTCAGCTTGGAATTGATTTTACTACATTTCTTCTAAAAACACGAGGCACAAATTCTTTGTCGATTGTTTTTAACTGAAACCACGTTCCTTCAGATATTGCTCTCTAGACGCCCCAGTTGAGAATAGAAATAATACCTACAGTCACAAGCAATCTGTTCAGGTGTAAAGGTAATCTTTGGAGTTAGAACAAAATTTCACCTTACGCTCAACTTTTATGAGCCGGGGATATCATTTGGTTTTCTTCCGATGAACTGGCTCTGCGTTAGTAAGTCTCTTTGTCGGAGAGTGAAGAATACGGCACATTAAATCCATTGCTTAAAAGAATTTCACTGATTCTTCTTCTTTAACATCTTCTTGAGGATGCAAAACAATCTGGGGAGTAGTCATGAAAACCAGAGCAAGTTTAATCAACAAAAAGAAATCAAAGTTTATATCTTTTAAAAATAAATTTGCTGGAATAAAGATAGTTCTTGCATTTATCTAAGAACGAAATTTATCTTTTTTACATCCTGCGTGTACATATTGGAAAATAATTTGTTTTTATTTGTTGTGTTTCTGATTCCTTTAAAGTTCAGGCATCAGCCTTTTTTCCAGAGCTATAAATTTATCTGTCATGGAAGGATTAAGTACTAAATCGGAATAATAAGCGAGAGTTTCCGAATCAATGTTTAAAATTAAGTATAAGAAATTCGTTACGTCCTTGGTTATATCTGAGCTAGTTCGAGAGTCTTTTTGTATTATATATGCCAGGGATCAGCAAACTTTCGAGGTAGAAGATTCATGTTGTAAGTAGAACAAGGTAACAAAATTATCAAAGAGCCATTTTTATGCATACACGAGCATAGAAGAGAGAACTTCCATGTTCTGATAAATAATTTTTAATATTATTTAAATAAAGTTTTATATACAAAGTAATATTTTCCATTTCTTCAACAACTGAGAACCATTGAAGGTATTTTATTACTTTGGCTCAATACAAGAACAACTATTTTGTTAAAATATCGTAATGTTGAAAATTATACTTTCAAACTCGTTAAAAAATCTCCTTATGAATAATACTGTAAGTGCTATATTTTAAAATTTCATGCTTACACTTACAATTAAAATAGACTCTGTTTGCTCTTACATGTAAAGGTAATTTCAACACTCATTTTTTATAACCCATTTGCATGTCATAAAATACGTAATACGTTTTCTGGACTTATATTGAAGGCTTAAGTGTACTTGCTCATACGTGAATGCTCCCGATTCACACACACACACACACACACACACACATGCATGCATGCAAATAAGTAAACGTTCCTGAGCAGTGGCGCATACAAGGGGGGTGTCCTAGGGGTCCGGACCCCCCCCCCCCCAAAGCCTTTGAGTTTTTTCGATTGATGTGATAATCCTATATATATATATATATATATATATATATATATAATGTAGAATTTAATTAAGTTCTTGTAATTAACAATTTATTTTTTTAACTAATGCTAATTGCTAATTCAATAATTTATAATTACTGTTTTTCGTCAACAAAATCAGAAGAATCAATTGGTGATGTCTTGAGGTATGATACGAGTTGAGGGACTTTCGACCATGGAGCCTCCCCCCTTGAAAAAATTTTTTGTGCGCTACTGTTGCTGAGGAAATCACTTCGGGGAATATCTTCCCACGACGGCGTTTTTACCAACAAATTGGAATTTTCCAATCATTGAAATAATATTAACACAGTGCTTCTCGAACTTTCAATAATTGCGACCCAGTTTCCAGTCATTATTTTCATTGCACCCCCTCATACATAACTATTTGTTAAGTACAATAATAATGTACTTTGACTTAAGCTACAGTACGAATTTATTTATAAATCGTACAAATTATCAAGATAAATATTAAATTTTATATATGATAAGCCCAAGGGAGTCACTAGTAATTACAAAACTTTTTTTAATTTAGTATTTATAAATTAATTGTCAAATATATTGTGAAGAATTGATATATTGTTAAGTATATTATATCAGTTTCAATGCTTATTTTGTTTTATATTATATCGGAATGTATTGTTTACCTTCCTTTAAGTAAATTCATAATTATTTTAAATCTTTTATTTTCAACTTTTTATATATTCGGTTTCCCACATAGATTTATCACGCTTCCCTAGGGGGAGCGCGTCACAGGTTGACAAACACGCTGGCCTAATACATTCATTGTTTTTCTTTGTTAATGGAAAATAATTTAATGCAGAAGTAATTGTCTTCGGTCAGTCAGATGTTTAGTTGTACAAGCAAAGCAAATACAGTAAGTTTTTCGAAAGGGGAAAAGAAAGGAAAACAATGAATTTTTATTGCCATTACTATTTTTTAAATTAATACGTAAACGCGGAAGGCTGAAAAACCTCAGCATTTTATGTAAAGACCGTATGCGGCTATGCGGCTCGAGAGACATTGTTGCTGTTTCCCTGGTCTAGCCATTACATGAAATATTTCCAGACGAAGAAAATCTTTTCCACAAACTTTTTTACTATGTTTCATTTTCACCCGAAAAGAAAAAGAATTCGAGTCCAAAAATGAATTAACACCCACTATTACCATACAGTAATACATTTTAAAAATGGGTTCTTGGAGTTAATCAACAGAGTAAAAAAATATTTCAGAAATATTTTTTCCAGAAAAATTACAAAATATTTAGAAATCAGCAGTTATTAAATATGATTGATATGATGCACAAATGTATTTGACATGTTTCATGTATTTATAAAAGAAAAGTTGGCATTTGTTCAAATGGAATATAGTCACAAATTTAATTAACATTTCAGACATAGTTCTCTTTTCGTAAATAGGAAACTTAGTTTTAAAATAGATTTAGAAAATATTTAAAGGGCAAGAGAAAAAATAGTGATAACAACACTATCTTTGTTTTTACATTTTATGAAGCCTTTTGCGATTTCATCGATATAGATTACAGATTTTTTTTTCTCCATGAAAATCATATAGGCATTTTCTTAACCTGTTCTATAGACCATAGTTCAACTGGACACTTCTTTGACACATGCAGTTTCTATTGTTTTGTGCTAGTCTATATTGTTTCCACTTTTTCAGTAAGTGCTTCATTTGGATGAATAGTAACGAGATCTTGTTTATATTATTATTACTATTATTATTATTTTAAATGAACAACGTTTCATCAAGAGTCCAGATATATGTTTTACCTTCAAGCTTAAGTGTTTCTTCCACTTCAGTCTTATTTTGAATTTCTTTCTTATTCCAAAAAGTAGACACTATTCATATTTTTATCATATTTTTATTTATAATTTCAGCTTTGTAATTTATTTATTGCTACTTATGTAATTACTTATTGCTTACTTGTATAATTACTTATACTTTTTACTCATGGCTATATATGGTACATGTTTTATCTTGGTTAGAAGGAGGAATATATTTGATATTTTTCGTGGGAAATTATAACTGTTATTATACCCTTCGGTAATTCGTACACTTTTTTTAGAATTGTGATTTAATGCGCAAAAATATTTCTCAATTAATATATGTGAAATACAAAATGGATGTAGTAGTAATTTAATAATAAATGTATGTATAGTTTTAAAAAACATATTGATGAGGTACAGATGTATGAATGTCTGAGATATTACCACTCATGTTTTGAATTAACGTATAATATTGTTTGTAAAATTCGGTTACCTCGTTAAGTGGTTATTTAAGCTAATGTCAGTTACTATAGAAGTTGGTAGAGAGTACATGCATAGAACTTTAGAGATTTTTCCTTTTTGCGAGTGACGCATAAAGGAAATTGACCTTTTTCAACGAATTTTTCTCTAAGAATATCATTTCCGAGATTTCTTCCTAAGAATATCCTTAACATTTAAAATATACTGAATAATAATTTTAATGTATCATTAACGCTATCAATTTAGTCTTTGAACCCTTTCGTGGACCTTGGGAAAATTACTTCCCATCTACATGATCTTACAAAATACACCTGTGGGGAGAGCAAAATCCATTATAATATATTGGCCTTGCTATTATAACGATGGGAAGACTAATTACCATTTAAGTTTTGTGCTACTGGAGATAATCCACCAATTATGACAACTGTAAGTAGGGCAAAAAAGGATGGTACTAAAGAAGTACCTTGTCTAAAATCTGTCGCTGTATGTAACGATGTCATGGGAGTTGTCGATCGCTTCGGTCTAAGAAAAGAAAGATACCAAATAAGAAGTTCTGTAAAACGGTGGCATCGTATCTTTTATTTTCCTATTGACCTTGCCATCATAAATAACTTTAAACTGGGGCAAGTAAACAAAAGAAACAGAAGTTTAGACCAGCTAATATTCTGTACGGCATTAGCTCTTCAGCTAATAAATAGATGGATATTCTTCAAGAAAAGAGAAAGGATGTCCTGCTAGCTTCCAAGCAAAGAAGTGTATAGTTCCGAATGATGCGCACTTAGCCAGTGTGAGAAAGCATATGCCAAAGATGGTTTCCAACAAATGACCATGTAGGAAATGAAGCAGAAAGGAACAAGAAAAAAGGAACAGCTACATGTGTGCAAAATGTGAAGTACCTTTGTTCATTGCAATATGCTTCTCTTCTTATGGCAAATAATCACCCTCAAATTAAATTCTCTTTATGACGCTGAATGGTTCCCTATAAAATATTCTTCTCACCCTCTGAAATTTAAATGCATACATAAAATTCAGAAAAATAAAATATATTTCCTTAAATGCTTTTGTTTAATCGTTAATAAAGCATACAAACCTGCGAGAAATTCAAAATGGAAATAAATGACCCATGAAAGGGTTAAGTAAAAGAAAAGTTCAAAAATAAAAAACTTAATCCAAAAAAGTAAGCGACATTACAAGAAGCAACTAGGAAATAGGAATAGAAGGAATGTAGAATTGGAGCAAACACAACAATATATTATTCTATAAGATAATTCTAATTGATACTTTCCTGTCAAATTGTTACTGGAATCTGTTAGAAAATGCTTCAGAAGATCAAAAGATTGTCACTGAGATATAGCCGACTGACAGATTTATCCTTTCAATTAAGCTGTCACGGGAACTACTTTATTTCTTCACACCGACAATTTATATGTACGGTATTTGTTTTAACGTAAAAGCATCTTCTGATAAATAACATTCTCTGAACTTTTCAAACTGACATTAACATATTCGTTCGAAATGTAATTAATTATTTTGATTAACACTTTTCATTGAAATGTATTCAGTACTTGCAGTATATTTAAATATTTGTTACATATGCGCGGTTTCACATTGATCAAAAAACATTTTTGTCCTTTTAAATGATGTTTATTCTTTTGCGAATTCTTGCATTTTGAAAAAGATGACATTTTTAAAATTTAATTAAGTATCTTGAAATTGGATTATGAATCATACACTTTCAGCGCTTCTTTTCATTATCTCCACAAATTATGTAAATCTGTTAATGCTGATTTTTACAAATTTTCAAAATAAGTTTTTTTTTTTTTTTTTTTTTTTTTTTTTTTTTTTTTTTTTTTTTTTTTTTTTTTTTTTTTTTTTTTTTTTTTTTTTTTTTTTTTTTTTTTTTTTTTTTTTTTTTTTTTTTTTTTTTTTTTTTTTTTTTTTTTTTTTTTTTTTTTTTTTTTTTTTTTTTTTTTTTTTTTTTTTTTTTTTTTTTTTTTTTTTTTTTTTTTTTTTTTTTTTTTTTTTTTTTTTTTTTTTTTTCTTTTGCATTAATTATTTTATAAATTTATAATGTTTTATTTGTGTAAATTGAAAAATCTTTACTGTTTTTTTATTTACTTTTTTATACAATGTATAATTTTATATTACATTTGATAAATTTAAATAATTTCAATGTAGTTAATATCTTGCAATATTCATCAATGTGATAGTGAAACTTAATTTAATAATCAAGTCTGAAAAGCATTGCAATTGCGAATTCAACAGCATTCATCTAATGATTGTTTAATTGGAACTAATTATGCCTAGCCATTATCTTAGTGAAGATTATTTGTTATCTTATCTAATTTATGATAGTTATTAGAAGTAATCTACATAGGTAATGACCTATATTAGGCTTACATGGATATATGAAGCTGAATTTATTTATATGCTTATCATTTTATGACTTTCTAGAGAATTTATATGTGGCCCCAAGTAGGGAAGTTGAAACACTGCGTATCAACTGATTAGCATTTTTTTTAGCTAATTGTTACTTTCCTTCTTTTCCTTAGGGTTATAAATTTCAGTTAATTGAAGTCATTCAGTAAAAGTCATATTCATTTTTATTAAATTTTAATATACACATTTTATTATTTTTAATGAAAATGCTTATTACCACACACAAAAATAGCTTCATTAATAATAAATTACATTTGGTATGATATGCATGCTGATTAGTGAACGGCAAAGATAAATTTATGTCTTACTTGAGTGTAAAAATTTTTTTGGATATTTATTTAAAAATATTTTAAATTTTACTTATAGGAATACACTTATGGAAACTATAAATTCTTTTTTCTAAATTTTTTTTCTAGAAAAACCTTTAGTCTACTGATTGTATGTCGGTTCTAGGTAATTTCAAGGTAGTAATAATTATGGTGCTTTGTAATACGTATTACTTATTTCTTAGTTTTACATTCATGCTGAATCTCCAGGTTGATTTTGTATGCTATAAAATAGTTTTCTTAAAAATAATTGTAATGAAAAACCTGCGATTTAAAACTTTTCGAATGAAGCAAAATACAACAAAACGAATGATGAAATATATAAATGAAAATATAATTAAAATACACATATGAGAGAGAGAGAGAGAGAGAGAGAGAATATATAATGCATAATGGATATATATAATACATATTTGATATATATATATATATGTGTGTGTGTGTGTGAAAATAACTGTTTTTAGATGTTGTGACGTTTGGAAAAATTGAAGGGTAGCTTGAGAGTTCAGAAATTAAATAATTATTTTATTACGTCCACACAGCAATTTTTTACAGAAAATAAAGTTGGTTACAAGTTATTCAAAGTATTTACTATTTCCATTCTACAGAATATGTTATTTGTGAAGTAGGAGGCAAACACAACCGTTCTTTCCAGTGTTTCAAAACGGACTGAGTTTCCACTCTGTTGGGGTGGAGGCGGTCGCTTCTTACACTTCGAATTACTCTCAGAATTCCGGTTAACAGGAAGTTTTGTTTTCTCACGGACCATCGACTGTCGGTGAGATGTTAGATGAAAGGACCCAAAAATATTTTAGGAGTGCACGTGTGAATATGGACGGAGTAATGCTATCTGTACAGGGAAGACAATTTTGCAGCTGCGAGGCGGAAAACGAAACAATGCTATAAAAATGATCATAGATTACGTTAAAAAATTTGCATTAGTTTTACACTAAAGCTAAGTTATGCATACGTTATATTTTTCATATAACTTATAATAAAGCAAGTTATATATTCTTTGAAACTTAAATGTAAACTTGTTTTCAAGTAAAACTTAATTCTATAATTAACTTTCTTTTACATCATGATTATTAACTTTACAATCGCAAAAAAACACACATATTGCCTTTTAAAAACTTTGTAAATACAATCCTCTCAAATGAGTTCAAAAATTTAGTCAGAAATTAAAAATATTTTATTGCCAAAACTTTTAATAAATTCTCAGGTGTCCAACGAAAAAAATTCAGTAGTTTCCCAATGATCCCAATTGCAATCTTTGCAGCCAATGATATTCTTGTCAAATTATGAAGCCACATCCCTAAGTTCAACCGTGCTAAAAGAAAGATGTTGACTGATTTCTAACATTCCGCTTCGAAGTATCATGAAGGCTATTGTCAAAGAAAATCTCGTCATTTTAAACCCTGGTGAAGTGGAAAAAAAACAACACCTGGGCAGACACCATACTGCATAAACTTCCATGCCATTTCAGCTTGAGGAATTTAGCCCTCGACAGATTTAGCATGCATTAACTCTTCATTCTTAAAACTTTAAAAACGTCCTCCACACAATCAGCCGGTCTCAATTTGGGCATATCCCTAGTTCTAGCTCCAATAAGTTTGTAATTAAAAATTCTGAATGTGTCAAGGACAAGGGGTTCATATGGCAGATGAGCCCCGCAAACCTCAAGTGACCAATCCTGATGGATTCAATGACATCTGCTTCTTTAAATAGATTATGTAATTCAAAATTTTGTCTTTGTCACCACAATCAATTCTCATTCACAGCATCAAAGATATATCTAAGAACTTTTTGCTCAAAGATGACTAACTGTTCAGTCTTTGGTTTAGTCAAAGTCCAAGTTTCCAGATTCATAGGTAAGAACAGCAGGTACGATGATTATTTTATATAACGTACTTTTTTGTATATCTTTTAACAAATTTTGACTTTAAGAAAGCTCTTAGATCATGAAGACAGCGATTACCAGCAACAATAAGTCTTTTAACTTCAGCACCAATGTCTTTTAGAATGTTAATGTTTGAACCCAAATAGGCAAAATTGTCTGACACTTTAAAATTATAATTTTCATTCTGCAAATATGCATTAACCCTTCAGTATGGTACATTCTCCTGGATTACCAGAATTCAAACAAAACCACAGCTCCTTAGAAATTATTATGGTCAAGAATTCTTCACCATAATCATTTATCTACTACAGCCATAAAATAGAAAGAAAATGAAAGATGAATATTAAGTTCAATTTAGCTTCAAAGCTCTTCAATGCCTTGATTTGGAAATTAAGATAAAACGATACCAGTACCCAATTCGTCTCTGAATCTGCTATAGTTTTTTTAAAATTCAGAGAAAAAAATTCTGTTGATAGTTTTATGTAAGTATGTGTGTATATAGAACGATAATTATTAAAGCTAACCATTCGAAACTATAAAAAACCAGGACTCTACTACTTTTTAAATATACCAACTAGAAATGTAGAAAATAATTCAAGCAAAATGAATTAAATGTTTTAAAAGAATTTCTCTATAAAATTATTAGGTCGTTAACAGTAACTTTACAAGATGAATAATATCACTTTTGATAAAAACGTATATTTTTCAAGAAAAGAAATGAGAGCATGAGGGAGAAAAATAATAGGCAACCAAAATCAAAAACCAAAGAAAAGAAAAGAGCTCGCGTGATTGAAGAAGAAAAGAAAAGGGGGGGGAAATGAAAATAGAAGGTAACTTATCACATATCAATGCATCGTCCCTAATTCTAGTAAATACAGTGTATTCAATTCAGCTAATTACAGACAACATAACACAGCATAATTAAGTTTATTAATATCAAGCTTCTACATATCCCCTGCATTCAATACAACGTTTGATCTTGTATAAAGATCTTTGAACGCCTCTGAACGCCTCGACTGCAACACTCTGCAGGTCCTTGTCACTGACGCTCGATGTCCTCTACCGACGCGTACCGCTCCCTTCATCTTCAATTTCACTTTGGAAACAGAAAATAGCCGGAGGGACAGGTCAGGTGAATATGGGGGTGGTCGATGTTACAACCTCCTGCGCCAAGAATGCTGAACAATGATGGATTTGTGTGACTGTCATTGTCATTGAAGAACACATTTCACTGTCCAACATTCGGTCTCACACGCATTTTTCAGTACCGTGTAGCACATCTTGTAAAAGCACATGACAGTGACCTTGTCGAAGAATTCGTGATGGTAATTCTCGACTGTCGAAAAACACAGCAGCATCGTCTTTGTTGAAGAATTTATGGTCTTATTTCTTTTCTTTTATCATAGAACATTCTCGACGATTAAATAGTTTATGGCAATAAAAAAAACTTGCTATAAGTCAAAAAAAAAATTTATAAAAAAGATTACATATTCTTATATATCATTGTGACGCACAATGACTTATCATATCCGTACACCTCCTCTCCCCCCTCCCCACCACACCAGATCATCTTGTCACAGAGTTAATATTTTGTTTTTTTTTTTTTTTTTTTTTTATTTTTTAAGAGAAGACATATAAAAAGAGTAAAAAAAAAAAAAAAAATTGCGTTGATTTTTTTTTTTTTTTTTTTTTTTTTTTTTTTTTTTTTTTTTTTTTTTTTTTTTTTTTTTTTTTTTTTTTTTAGAAATCTTTGTGTGGTAAGAGTTGAATATATTTCCCAAAGGTTATATAAGAGAGAGTACAAAAAGAGTATGAAGAAAATTTTTCGTAAAAATACATATAGCAAAAGGGGGGGATGAAGTGTGTGTGGAGTTGCGGGACACGTACAGCAGGAGTCGCTAAAAATTTAACAGTTTTGATATTCCTTTAATTTATTTCAATAATCTTAGAATTACCAAATATTTTTACACAATGTATCTGAAAATAAAGACAATACAGACAAAGAAAACGTTTCGACGACATTTATCCTAATAGCAACGTTCATTTTACATGTTTCGCACGTGACTTTGTTGTCAGAATGACAAATGTCCTGCATATGCAAGATCCGAGTGTTTTGGTTACACTTGCAAGCTGGACCATCTTTGATTTCAACCATTGCAATAAGCCACTCAACCTCTTTCCCTCCCTGTCCACATACATATAACAGCTGTTTCGCATGCACCTCAACTTGGGGATAGTGAAAAAAACTCACTATAAGTCTAAAGCAACATTGGACAGAGCAAAATTGATCAAAATATTAGACCTAATTTTTGGCTTTTGCTTAAACACCATTTCAACTTTTTTTTTTATCAAACATACACCCAAAAATATATTTAAGTGTATGCATTTTTTACTGAGTTATATGGGATAGCTTCGATTTCATTTCATCCATGACCAAGCCTCATGCTTGCATTCTACTATCAAAAAGGGCAAATTGATATATATGATTGTTTGATTGATAGAATTTCCTTTAAAGTTTTGTACATTGTTCTCAAATAATTGAATTTCTTAGAGGAATGAGCCATGACCAAGCCACTCAGAACAGGACGGTGAGCCGCAGGTTGAGAATCACTGCGTTAGGCCGTTTGTCCATTTTTAAAAGAACTGGTGTTCAATGTGAGTCGTTTTCATATGTTTGAACTCCTTTTCACTCCGAATATATATGCGGTGCTATTGTGCCAATAAAAAAGCGTTATCTCGCTTTTGGTATCATTCTTTCTCTCGTTTCACTAACAAGTACATAACTTATTTTTAAAAGTTATATTTATTATCTATTTGAAGCAATCTTTCCTTGTTTTCTCAGCAATAAATATTATCAAATATTTTTGTGAATCATGGATAAGTGATTGAATTTAGGTAAGCGAGACAAGAATATTGATAATAATGAAAAGTCATCTCCGGTACCAAACACGAACACAGTCAAAATACCGAGAAAATGAAAATATAAAGAATCATATTTGAAATTTGGTTTTACTTCTTGCAATTACGATGGATAAGAGAAGCTGTTATAATTTGATGAAACCTACTATTTTGCTATTGTATTTGATTATGAAAAGCATATAATTTGTGATGAATTTTTAGCTACAGAAAGCATAAATCCTGCCAAATTAAAGCGACAGTTCAATACAATGCATTATACTACGCATTCCAAGAAACGTAAAGGATGCTTTGAACCGTTTTTTAAATCATCAAATTAGCAAAACTTCGGCTTTGAGAACTTTGTAATTGAAATGAAAAGCATTTAATTGCGTCTTATGAAGCTGCTTGTTTAATCGCAAAAAATAAAAAGGCATATTCAATTGGAGAAGATCTAATATTGCCGGCCGCTATTAAGATGTCCGAAATAGTTCATGGCAAAAAATATGCGGATGAAATCCATTAAACTCTGTTATTCATCGATACTGTTTCGAAGGGCATTTCGGATATTAATTAATATCAACATCAATAGCAATTAATTAGGCTCAAAATGAGCCTTATGTGCTCTATCCAAAAAAAATTCAACGATTATTGAAATTTCCATTAACTTGTTTTTACCTCTTTCTACGATGTATTTGCAAAAGAGACATTTTCGTCTTTAACCTCCATAAAATCAAAGTGTCGATCAAATCTAAAGAATATTGATAAAGTCCTTCGTCTAGCGGTGTTAAAATTTTTGCCAAGATTCGATAATATAATCAAAAAGAAATAGTCACACCCACCCTTCCCATTGACATTATCACAATCCTCTCATTACATAATCCTCGCATACGTGCTGTTAGAAATAAGTGGATTTTCTTAGTAGTAATCTTCCTATTAGCTACATGTAATGAACAGACTTCAATTAAACTTTCAATTTACCCAAGAAATTTTACCTATTTTTATTATATTTTTAAATTTGTTACTTATTTAAAATTTTCACATTGTTCTATGTCAGCGTTTCTCAAACTGTGGGGCGCGCCCCTAGGGGCGTGATAACTCTACGAGGGTGCGCGAGCATATTAAAAAGACGCAAACAAAAAATTATTTAAAAAAATTATTAATTTACTAAAAGAAAACAACACACACAGAATACATTCTGACATAATAAAAAATAAAATACACATTTACACTGATTTAATAAACTCATAAATGCATCAGTACTGCACGCAATGTATTTCAAAATTAATTTAACAATTACTATTAGAAAAAGTTTAATAATTACAAGTGAACCCATGGGCTTGTCATATATACAAAAATGTCAAATTATATTCAAAAATTAACACTTATTTTGATAATTTGTATACGATTTATAATTCATTCCTTTAACTGCAGATAAAAAGTTACGCAATTTGCTCCCTCAATGCCTCTATTTTCCACATATGCACCCGTATGTGATGTATTGGGAGGGGAGGGAAGGGATAAATAAGCAAATCCTCTGAAATAAGTAAATCCTTTGCAAACACTGTCAAATTCCTTTTATTGCATTCCAAAGCCTACGGAATAATTTTAACTTTAGCAGTGAACTGAAAAGATCGTCCATCGGAAAGACGTATATATACGTCTTGGGACTATCAATGCTTTGGGTGAATGAGACGTTTATATACGACGATGGAACTTAAGATTTTAAAGTCGTATTGCTGGAGAGCGTCAAAGTAAAGAAAATTGAATTCAATACATGTTATTGTAAAGAAGGGGGTGCGATGAAAATTATTATGAAATATTGGGTCGCAGATATTGAAAGTTTGAGAAGCACTGTTCTATGTCTTAAAATTAAATATTATAGTTAATGACCTAAAACTACAATAGTTTATCACAGTACTATTGAAGAAATTGATAGTTTTCACTTAAGCATGTGTCGGATTTCCATAATGCTTATTGGGGTCCTCAAAATTTTCGTAAATATTATGGTTTCCGTACCAAATAGTTTAAGAAAACCTGCAATAGAACATAGGTCCCAAACCACGTTTACTCCATGTAAATATGAAAAATAGACGCCGAGAGAATAGTGAGTCTGACGAAGACAGCGACCGAAAAATAAGTGACGATCAGGAACATGGCGGTCGAGAAGAAAAAAACTTCCTCTCGTATGCAAATATCTCATTCGTATGAGTAAAATAAAACCATGGAACAAGTATTCATTTGTGGCTTTTGAAGAATTCACGGGTGCTAGAACGCGTATGGTTCATGCAAGAAGGTGTATGTACGCGTTCTACCAGCACATTTTTCAATTCCTTTGATTAACCGCCTCTGTGCTAAGCATCTCAAGAAGAGGATTTGGATTACTTGGTCTCCACGTTCCCCGGATCTCAGTCCCTTGAATTTTTTTTCTAAATATTCTAGAAAATGCGTTCCATTTTCATTTGAACAAGGTTAAGTGTGTGACGTAGCAATGATGTGTTGGAATCCCAATCTTTCATTCCACGAATATGTCTGCTCTGATTTCCGCTTATGATTCTTATGCTGTAAATAAAAGAAATGAAGCTTCTTTTTATTGATTATCATTATTTGCGATGAGAAATAAAAAGGAAAAATATTACAAGAAAAATATCATGAGGTAAATTAAATGACCTATCCTAAGTAACATCGAGAGGGAAGCTGTATCAATAAAAGTTATGCTGTGATGGGTGGAACTGCAAAGAAATTATATATTACAAATTTTTTCCACCAAATGAGACTGTAAATTCGGAAAAAGGCTGTTCTTGGCAGTTTTGAAAACCAAACTTCCCTTAGATTTTTTTGTAGAAGTGACTCGTTACAAAAACTTCTATATATTCCAGTTTCAGAAATAAATTGTAATAAATGCAAATAAGATGTGTTCCATTAATTTACTTTACTGGAAGTTTCATCTCTATGTTTAATTTGAAAAATATTAATGCATAACTGAACAGTTTGGAACAGACTATTCACAATTTTCTAAGAAACCAGTTTCTAAAAATTACATAAATAACCCAAATTGTACATTCCAAAAATTACATCAACCACAGTATTCCTCAAAATTAAACTAGTCATATTTTACCATTTATTTTTAAGATAATTTCTATCTATTATCTTGTTTCTTTTTTCATATTGTGTGAGAGAGAGAATGCTTTTAAATGATTATTATATTTTATTATAATCTAAGTTTTGTAGGCCAGTTTTATGCTTAAAGTTAGGCAATTTGATTATTTTAATTCTGGATTCCCATATAAAGTACAACGCGATTTTATGATATCACAAGCATATTAAGAAAGCTTATAAGCATATTTAAATATTTTTAATACGTTTAATAAACAAAAATGATGCGATTTACTAGACTTCCAAATACCTTAGGGTATTAAAATGCAATAAGATTTGGTAAGTGCTGTAATTTTGGAAAATTACATACTTCAACATTTTGTAATGTATTCAGCAATAATATATAGTTTTTTTTAATGTAAATAAATCGAAATGAGAAAAAAATGTTTTTCAGAAATAAAAATTAAAGATTTAAATTCCAAAATATTCTTAATTATCAAACAAAGTGTTAATAAAGTAAGCTTATTGTAAAGACTTTTAACTATTAATAACGCAATTTTAATACTTTTTAAATAATTGTAGCTCTCATTTCAGAGCAGGAATGTTAAAATTTCCGATGAATAAATAAAATAGGTTACAAATTTATTCAGATTTCAAGCTAGATATGCATTTGTAGAATCTGCAATTAATTATATTTAAGAGAAAAAAATTATTTTTTTCCTTATCTTTTTTTTTCTTTCGAAATCATTCTTCATATTTTTCGGTTACTTTCTGCAAAATCATACTAGTTGAAAAGAGTTACCATACCACGTATCAAGTAATTAATCTTTTTTTGTTAGAAATATAAGAAAATACTTTGAAAAAACTTATTTATTTGTTCCTATTTCATTATTGCGTTGTTATGCGTTCTTGTTTCTTTAGAAAAATTGTTAACATACAAATCCAATTAACATTGAATAGAGAGTAGAAGATTTCACATTTTCGTATGATACCTGGTTCACGAAAATTTTGCGAAAAAAAAAGTCAATGTAATCAATTACTATTCTTAATAATCTTTTCTATTAAAATAAATTATTTTACAATTATTTAAAAATTTTCTTCGGGCACCCTATTTATGTATAGAAAACTTGAATACTTAGTATAAATATTTCTAACAATTCAACAGTTTTTCTCACCTTTCCTTCCCTTACAAATATGAAGCATTTTATAGTTAATAATCAAGAATTTTTAATGCAAAAAAATTTTTAATTGGATGGTTTTCGATTTACAAAAATTATTAGTTCCAATATAATATTACAATTTACTTTCCTTGTTAGAATACACAATTTTTCTGTATAGCAACGCTATATTTAAAACTAAAAATGTAGATTTCTTGACATTTAATTAAGGTATCCGACTACTTGCTACAACTTTTTTTTTAAAAAAATGGATATGAGGATTTTTGTGGTTTTTAGATTTGTTTAATACACTTTAAGAAAAATATGCTAAAATTAAGAAGAGAAAAAGAAATTATTATTACTAAAATAGGAAAAATTGGTAAAAATTTACAAAAAAAAAAAAAAAAAAAACTCATAAACGCAGCCCATTCTGTACCAAAAGTTTATTAACAGATTTTCAATTTTCAATTCTGATGTGTTGCTATGTTATTCATTTTTGAAATGACCTTCAGGATAAGAGATATTTTAATATTTACAAAAACTACAGCAGTTTATCTTTGTTATTACATGAAATTGTTTAAAAAAACAGTGGTTATATTCCCATAAGGGGCTGTAAATTTTGTAATAAAACAGTGATTGGAAAAAATGAAGGTTAAAACATTCCTACTATTATACAGAACACACACAAAAAATTTCTGCTAATTATTTTCAAAACTTTTTTAGCAATCGCTGGCCCTGTTTGAGCATTTCAAAAAAAACACATTTCGAATAAAACAAACACACTTTAAAGTATGACATTTTGCTTAAAGTAATGGCATATGCTTTTACTAAAACATTGTAGTTTTTCTTCTAGTGAAAAGAAAATAATAAACTTTGTATTTTTATATAGCAAATTAGATGGCCTATAAAAAAATCATAAAAAAATTGTCAATTTTTGGTAAAATTCACAATTTAGAGTAGTCGGATGCCTTGAGTAGCTTTATGAGTAATTTATGCTCAGTACAATGTGAAGCAATTTGCTATACTACTTAAATTCTAATTAACTGTAATCTTACATAATTTGCCATTTCATTTTTTTGATTTCTATCTTTATTATTAATGAATTTTTTCTTCTACAATCTAAAAGGATTGTTAGTATATTTCTCTAAAAATGTAGTACAATTAGTTAAATATTTTTTCTTTTATTGCAAGTTCCATACAAGTTAAGCGGAATTTGTCGTAAAATAAGCTTTTGAGATTTCCATTCAAAATTATTCTAAGATCTTGAGTTTCAAAAAAAAAGATGTTATATTCCTTATTTTAATGTATTTTGGGGGGGAGAAAGAAAGAAAATAACTCTTTAAAAATTAATATTATTCCAAAAATTTTTGACTGAAATAACTCCTCCTTTTCGATGCAATGTAAAATTTAACAGAAATTCCTTTCAAAAATAAACAATTAGCATCAATAGTATTATACCATAATGTCATTTCTGAGACGTAAATAAATTCAGTTCACCATATAATTACTTCCATATGAGAACCTAAACAGAACAAAAACTTATTGCGAAATAACTTCCGAAACAAGTGGGAAGTAAAAATATTTTCCCAAGAAACCTAAACCCTGTATTCTGTAACTCGATCTTCCTATATTTTTATCAATACATCTAAGTCTCGTTGTACACTTCGCCTGACTTTGAACACGTCTTCCTCTCCGCGTCGAGTCAATAATTATCTTCCTCATTTTAGAAAGAACTGTCTGTTCTCCCCCAGAATGTCGTTAAAACCACCAAAAGAGTTCTCTTTGAAACTGTCAAATTGACAGTTGACATTGGAAAAACTAGACACGTTCTACGAAGGCTGCGAAATTCTGTTATATCACAGTACCAATTTTTGTGTTCCCATGTCACAGCAGATTCCCTAAAGAATGGGTGTGGTTGCATTTACCGTAAAGCGAAGATGGAAACACTTGTTAGTCGCATGGCGGGCCCTTTATCTTTATGTGTCATTATGTTTGCTAATCAACCAATAGGGGGAAAAGTACTGTTGCCATTTAAAGAGCAATTTAATCAAAGAAATGGTTTGGATGTACCCATGAGAATCTCTGAGGCATTTTAATACAACTCTGCGCATTCCTGTTGTTATTAGATCCATTGATTTGAATGAAGTCAATGAACTAATGACATGCACTAAGTAACTTTTAATAATTTATTTTATTTCTCATATTAGAGAGGGTGGTAACTTTTATACATTAAAAGCCATTTATTCAGTAACAAAATAAGTAATAATTTATTTTACTTCGTTGTCTAGGAAGGTTTATAAATTTTATACAATGTACAATTTATGTTTATTACAATATATTACAGCTATACTATTTAAATGTAAATAATAACAGAATTAACTTCCCCATAATTATTTTTAATTTACAAATATTAAAATTTGATCAAGAAATGTTTCTATATACGAATATGTGTGTGTGTTTATTAATGCACAATCTATATTATTAATAATTAATAATAATTAAACGTACATTTTTTGGTTAAATTTTATACCTCATGCTTCTTGAATATAAATTTTAGTATTATTGATTACCGTAAAATATCCGGCGTGTAACGCACATTTATACTTTGAAGTTGCATTTTTTTATTTTTTTTTTGTATATTCGCCGTACAACACGCACCCCTTTTTACGAAGAAGCCTGAAATGTACGTCACCAATGCTCTTATTGTTTGAAGTAATTTATTTTAGGTATTATATCAAGCTTAAAAAAACATAACATACTTCTAGAACCACACAACCTGTAAAGTCCATAAGGAATGTCATTTCTTTTAAATAAACAGTATTACGTACATGTAGATGTCTAATTTTTTTCTATACTCCTCTTTTTTTTATTTATTTTTATAGCTGTCATTTTTATTCTCGACGTATAATATGCACCCGTAAATTTAAAACTTATTTCTTGTGTTAAAAGTGCGTGTTATACGCTGGTTTATACGGTAAATACTTTTTTGAATGGTATCATCAGTAAATGGAACATTACTGAATGCAATTTTCAAGTTTTCCTGTAAGTGTGTTTTATTTAGTTTGTTATAGAAACGTATTGAACTATATAATTATAGTACAATAAAAAAACTTCTAAGGCTCTTCTACAATATTTCGTGAAAGAAAGAATTATTTTTAAGCAGATAAAAAGATAGATGGTTAAGAAAAATGTTAAGAAATCTAAATTTTTATTAAAAAAATTTATGATGTGATAAATACAAGAATGAAAATTGAATTAGGAACAATTAAAATAGGAAGAAATAGAGGGGGAAAATAAGTTTTAAATATGCACAACATATTACTAAATATATGCTTATTATAGTAAATTATATCATTTGTTGTTAAATTAATCAGAAAATAGGCTTACTTAAAAAACGCCTTGATACTATTAGATTTTTTTTTATTTTTCAATCTATTTGTTAAAAAAATTAAATATGAAGTTCTTTTCACCCTAAAATATCAAAATGAAGAGCTCATATTGTGTCATTTTACAATGAATTGGAAGAAGCCATTGGTAACCTTAATAACCTAAATTTGAAAAATTTAAAAATTCAGAAGTTAATGTTTTTTTTCTCTCTCTTTCATTTTAAAGTGTGATTTTGCAATTGTTTTGGCTTAAGATAAATAGGCTAGTAAGGAAGAAAAAGCATCTTTTCGCAAATTTTGGAACTAAAAACTACCTTTATATTTGTTTGATATATTCTATATTTAAATCACTCATTTGCGCGATTTCTAGTAAAAAACTAAAAAATTAACTAAATAAAAAATACTCCTTCTAACAATTTTTGTTAAAATTAGAATTTAAATTAGAATAGGTTTGCTTTCTTCAACGCATGAAAAGCGTTATTTCTTCGCATATTTTTATTTTAAAACTGCCTTTTTTAAAATGAAAAGTATTCAATATCTGTTACCAACGATCATTTGAAAGAATAAGTTCTTGCGGTTTTGTTGCAAGTGAGAATGAATAATACACTAATATGTTATTCCCATTATTATTTTGTTAATAAAATTTTGTTGTTTTTTTAAATTCAGAGTGATATTCGAACACAATTTTATTTGAGGACGAATTAATAATAAAATTGTACTTCTCATTCTCTCTTATATGTTTTTTTTTTCAATCTTGTAGTTTATGACTTTTGCAATAGATGGCGGTATGATAGCATTGAAACTGAGAGAAGCATGTATTTAGAAACAACAGATTATTTTTAAATTTACTAATTTTGTACAGTTATTTACACTTTATAGCCATTTTTAATTTTCTCCCTACAAAAACTAATTTTTGAATCAATTTAATCTTTAAGAGTAATAAATAATTCATAAAACATTCTCCGACGTATTAGTTCCTTTTTTTAATTCCGTTTTATATGTACTCCATTGTAATCTTTTTCTAAATGTCTTGCGTAATACATTGAATTTTATTTCCTTTTAGAGTATGTTTTATTTCACAATAATTCTCAATCTATGTGTTTATAGGTTCAGTTTATAAGTTTATACAAAATTTTTAAAAAATCACCACACTTATATTTTTTTTCTAATTCTATGAGGGGAAAAATTAATTTGATTTCCTGAAAAAGATATGTTTTATTATTACAATTATTTTTTACATTATATTCCACTCATAATTCTAATTAATTTTAAAATTATTTTCTTAAAAAAATTATAATTCTGTATTTTAAATTCGAAAGTGAAAGGGAACCGATGCATATATTTATATATATATATAGTCAAAATTTCTGTACAAGCGAGAGATGAATAAACATGATCAAACTGAAAATAATTGAAATTGCAAGATAACCAGACAATAGATTTTAAATGGAAATACGAAAAATTGAAATAATACAGTTAAATATAAAAATTTAAAAGCATGGATGCTACAGAATAATAAACATTGCTGACTTAGAGGACGGCTTATATATAAAATAATTTATATAAAAAGGGATTGAACATGTTTTGTGGCCAGCCAACCTTCCCCGTTAATAATACTGAGCTAATAATACTGTTAATAAAACTGAGCAAAAACCTATTGAAAATAATAGATAGAAAATCTAAATCATTTACGAGGAAAAGATAACTTACCTAAAAATTGCATTCAAAAATGCAGAACCAGCGCTAAATCTGAGTACAATAAACAAGCTATTGCCAGATTCTGGACCCATATGCAAATTCAAAGCCTAGTAATAATTGAAAAGTAGCACTTGGGAAAATTATGAAAATAATAGAAATAATAAATTAAGAATTGTTAACATACTACCATTATTTTAGGGACACTAAGATTATATATGATTTTAAAAAATAATAAATTAAATTAAATTTTTAAAAAAAGAACAAGTAATTTTATCTAAAATTAGAATTTGGAGGTAACTATAACTATCTAGGAAGAATAATAAATTTATAATATAACCTATTAATAAACTATGGAAATTTAATCATACTTTTTAGAATTTCTTTATTCAAATATCTATTAATAAAATTAATTGGGTATTTTTGAATTAAACAGTATTTAGTAAAATGTTTATAGTTTTTTTAATATTTTTCCTGAATTATTTGAAACTAGAAATTTATTGCGTTGTGGTAATTAATAACAATATTTCTGAAAATAGAAACATGTACATTACTTTCCCAATGTGGTACTTTTATAATAATGAAATTAAAATCTTCTCGTTTATCATAAATATTAGTAACTATTTTATTTTCTTTAAATTTAATTTCTATATCAAGAAAATTTGATTCACACACACACACATATTTGTTACTATTTGTCCGTATTAAATTAAGATATTGTGGATAAAAATTAATGCTAGGTATAAAGTTGTCTTGCTTGCCAAAAATGGTTATATCATCTATATAGAGAAAAAATGTAATATTCTGAGTTGTAATGAAACTATTTTCAAAATTATGTAAATATAAATAGGCAAGTCAGTTACTAGCTGGGGCACCTTGTGCCAAACCTTTAATCTGTTGATAATACTTACCATTATGATATACATAGTTCTCTTTTAGAAGAAACCTAAGTAGAGAACCAAGTATATCATAATTGACATTTTTAAATAAGTTACCTTTATGTAATTTTACAAGTATTTTTTTTTTTTTTAATCATATCATCAATATTAATAGAGTTAAAAAGATCTTCAAAATCTAAACTATATATTGAAAAAATCTTTTTATCTTTAATTTGTTCAATGAGTTCTTTACTATTTTTAAGTATGGCGGAGGATTTAAGATTATTTACAGTATCTTATAATATTTCATGGAGAATTTTCCCTGATTTGCTGATATATGTATTAAAACTATCAGTAACTGTTCTGAACTTGACTAGGTCTTTATGAAATTTAGGAGTAAGAAATACATGTGGAAATTTAAAATTATTATTAATTTGTATTTTTAATTGTTAATGAAAAGCCAAAATTCTATTATTTATTTCTCTATCAGAAATTGATGACTTAATAAAAGCTATATTATTATCAAATGTCTGTGGAGCAATAAACTATAATAGTATTTACATATGAAAGCAAAATTTCCTGGCACTTTATCAAAACAAACTATAATAAATTTATTTTTCAATTTTTAATCTGATTTTTATATCATTAAAAAAGATGTCATTATCTGTACTAAAGTTATATTTATTAATCTGTTGTGTAAATTACATTTAAATTCTGTGAATGCCTTTAATGGCATACTATATTTAATAGCAATTTTGTAAATAAATTACTCTATCATTATGTAGCTCATTTTTGATAATTTTATTATTATTGGAAATCATAAGTCTAAAAAAACCGTACTCTTATTCATTATATTTCTTAAATTATTGTCTTTTACAGTACTAAGATCACCAGTAATAACATGTTGGTGATATTTATCTATGGATGCTTTAAATTCATTACATTTTAAGTTTTCCTGCTTTATGGGCACATTATAGTTAAAAATTGATCTACCTATTTTTTTATATTTAAAAGCCTTTTTAATAGTGATATTTTGAATTGGGAAAGTTGACATATGTTTTTTAAACATGCTAGAAAAAGTGATACTATCATATGATTTATTCATATATAATAATGTACAATATTCTGTTTGATATTTTTTATTTACATTGACTTCTATTTTATGTATATGTTTCAAAATTTTGTGAATGTCTATTATGATATATGTAAAGCATGACAATATTTAATTTTATCTGAATTTAGTACATATTCCGTAATACATATATAAATATATATATATATATGAATCAAAAAATAATGATTGTGAATTATCTGAGGAAGTAAAATATTATTTTTCGAAATAAATTATTATATAATATATTTTATATTAGTTAAAGAATTCTTAAGATACCTTTACTCTTCAATTAATATTGAGATTCGGCATAGCTTGACAAGTCATCTCAGAATTTAAAACAGGGAGATTTTCTGTATATGTATTCGTATCAGGTCCGATTACCTAAGTACCAAAACTATTCACTGTTTTTTTATGTCTTAATTAACGAATTCAAATTCTGGTTTTTGTTTTCGTATAACATTTAGATTCTTGTATAGCTTAAAATTGTGCAATATTTTTTGTCATTTCATGCTATAAATTTAGATTCGAAAAGTTAACTGTTAATATCAATGTTGATGGCGATATAAGAAAAATTTGTTCGAAAAATTTCTCTACTTATTCTTTATTGCATTTTATACCAAATAATATTTATTTGATTGTTTTCCAAACAAGTAATTTATCATTAAAATGTTTTTAATCATATTAACTTCATATTAATACAAGCTCTCTTTTGCATTTAATGTATGAAAACTTTGATTATGTTTTAAAACATTATCTAAACTTATTCTTCTTAAATTTATTAAAATATTATTAACCCCTTATTTCTAAAGTTTTTCTGTACCAAAATAATTAACAAATTAATTATATATATTTTTTTTAAGAAATAAGGACTTTTTGTATTTTTTTATTAATCGTATTAAATTTTATGAATCATAATCAAATAGTCTGTTAAATGATAATATTCACTTTTGATTCTCACTAAATTAAGTCAAGTATTTTCTACTTAAATGCAAAATATTAAAAGTTTAAGAAGAGTGTTATAAAATAATAAGGAAAGCATTATATTATAAATAAAGCAGGTGCTGTTAAACCTTTCAGGATGGCAACCCTGATTTTTTATACAAAAATTTTGTGCACCCCCATAAGCGTTACGCAAAGTTAACACACACTTGGCTTCTTCTACAAGGGCTTTACTTGTAGTATATTATAATTTGCAGTAATAAGCAATTAGTTTTTTCTTTGAATATAACGATATAGAATTTTAGATAAGTACCAAAATAAAAAATATATATTACATAACATAATTGCACGGTAAATTATCATAAACTATAATATATTTATATTAATTTATCATTTTGAGTTCTGGAATCTTCAACTTTTATTAACAACGGCATATGCAAAATTTAAGTATCAATGAGAATAATGCGCTTGATTATTATAGACTGCACTGCCATAGTACTTCTTCAATATTCTTTAGCAGGGGTGGGAAGACTTTTCCAGGGTACGGGCAACTTCTAATTTTTCTCAAGGTCCTGCGGTCTACCCAATGGCATAGGCTTGGTGAGGTAAGAAAAAGGTCTAAAATTATTGATTATAGCTTAATAATAAATACGTTATATGTACTTACCTACGTGTGTGTGTGTGTGTTGTGTGTGTAACTAAATTAAAGAAAAACCCACATTTTTAAAACCATGTTTAAAGCAAAACGCATAAGATACAAATATAATAATAATAGCAACAAATATAATTATATCAAATGATGCATTTGTTATTAAACAATTCAAAATATGTTAAAAAATAAAACATTTTCATTTAAAGTTAATTCTCTTACAGTCTGTATACTTTCTTAGTTATAGTCTGCATACTGTCAGACAATCTTGAATATTTTGGTATATAATTACGAACTGCTAATCTTCAAGCGGTCACCCAAAAATGTCTTGACGGTCCACCGATCGATCGCGATCGACTTAATGCCCACCCCGGTTTTTTAGATTTGATCGGTACTTTGCTTTTATTATGGTCAGGCAAAAAGATCGTCCCACATAAATAAGTTGTAGAAAAGGTAAAAGATACCATAACCATATATTGCAGTTTCATAAATTTTTGGGGTTTGGGATAGTAATGATAGCGGGACTAGTGTGCTGGATGTCGACAGGTTTTGGACAAAATAATAGGAATACTTGTGAAAAATTTAAAAAAACCTTTTTGTTTGAGGTTGAACCAACTTTGGACTGAATGACAGCTCGCGTTCAACGTGGGATAGATAAATAAAGTTCTTGAACAAAGTTCATTGGAATTCGTACCCATTCTTCGTTAAGATAGTGTGCTTGGAGGCGGAAACCAAGAGCGGACTTTGTTATTTGAAAAACACCACAAATACTCAATGATGTTCAGATCAGGTGACTGGGGACACCATGCCAGATGTTCGATTTCATCATCATGCTGATGTGACCACGTTTGAACGCAGAGAGAAGTGTGAACAGGGTTGTTGCCATCTTGAAACTTTTTTCTAATAGCAAAAAATGCTCCGTTATTAATATAAGTTCGCATTATTATAAACTATAAGCTCTTGATGGTAATACTGAGTCTTTAACATTTCGAAGAGAAAATAAAAAAATTTATAATCAGTGCTCATAAAATCATTAGATATCAATTACCTCTAATTTATTCAATTATAATTATAAATTTATAACAGCAAATGTCTGGGAGTAATAAATATAAAAGAGCAAAACTTTTATAAATCAATCCGAAAAACTGCAACCACATGCTAATTGAACAAAATGGAGATGTATGCGAGAATCCATAACTGTCTCTCTCTCTCTCTCTCTGCCCTTATTCCCTTACAAAACTATTTATACATTGCTACTCCTTTAGATCGTATTTACAGAGAAAAGGGAAATGTTTTTGAATAATTTTATAGAAAGAATTGATTGTGGCAACAATGATGTGATTATAAGATTTTCAGATAAAGTATACCTCCATCTCTGGATTCGTCAACAAGCAGAATTGGAATTTTGAAGAACTGAAAACCCTTATGTGTATCTCTCTATTCTCAAAAAGTGACTTTATGAAGAACTGTTTTCCACAGTGGTGTAACTAAACCTTTTTTCCTATGTAATACAATAAATTCAAAATGATATGCTGAAATTTTGCACAATTTTAAGGTCAATAAAAAAGCTTCGGCCGAATCATCCGCGCCTTTCCAGTTCATGCAAATATGTACAAGGCCTAGTTGGACTACTGAAGTTTTTAGTTTCTTACAGGAATAAATTGATAACCATCTAATTAATTGCTTTAAATTACCCAAACGTCACAGTAAAGGGAATATTGTGGCCTTCCTTTGGAGTCACTTGAAAGAGGAGTTTCACCGGAAAAATCCCCGGCAAAACTTAAGCAACTTGAAAAATTAATTGATGACGAATGTGTGGCAATTCCATCGGCTAATTTATCCTCGTATTATAATTAATCTCTGCTAATTTATTCATCGTACAAAGACATGTGAGTACGGCTGATGGTGGGTATTTCGAAAATATTGTTCTGTGATTTTCATTCATTAAAGTATGTCAAACAATTGTGTCGTGATTTGAAATTATTTTTCTTTGATTTACTGGTTTACTATTAGCAGCATCAACTGTAAGAAAAATTTCGAATCAAATCTAGGTACAGTGGGAGAAAAAACTTATGCCTCTCACAGGGATTTGCTACAAGAGCTGTTTCTTTCTTTCTTTTTTTTTACTTTTACCCATTTTTTTGTAAATAAATTTTGAAAACACTCGGTCTAGTTTAGAACACCAACTGTTAAGCAAGAAAGAAACTTGAGTATTAAAAATAATGCTGCGTGTTAAATGTGCAGTAGAAGCAAAAAAATTTAACGGTCACCCGTGTTATTCTTTACATTACTTTATGATTGTATAAACTCATATTATATAAATATAAGGCGTAAAACTAGGAAATATAAAGTTTTAAAATAAAAATTTGTCTCGTAATATATTAAACAGGAATGCTATATTTTTAAAGCAATGAGAATGGAGTTATCTCCTTAAAACCATTATTTAATATGTATTATATTTACATTAAATAAAGCATTATAAAAATATCTTCAAACTCGTATAATTCCATTAAATAATATAATCTGAAAAATGATTTGTATCTGTACAAAAAAAAATTATAATTAAAATGTGTTAATAGTCAAGATTTATAAAAGGTTTTATATTTGTAAAAAGTTATAATTATATTCTATATAGTTTATATTTTTCCGGATAATTTTTTTATGAAACAGCTTAGTAATATTATGAAATGATTAAATGTGCAGCATTTCAAAAATTGTGAAATTAATAGTTTATTTCACAATAAGTCTAAAAATGCAATGGTACTTCGTTTTCAAAAATGAAAGTATATCAAATCAATAAAGACACGGAACAAAATAAATAAAACACTCGTTTATTTGTAATACATGAATTTTTATTTACAAAATGAGACAATGAGGCACACCGACATGTATCATACAAATAAACATCAAAAAAGAAAATGGAACATGATTTGACAAAATGTAAAGACTGGAGTGATTTGTTTGACAAGATAATGCAACTGTAGAAAATGGCGATTAAAAAGATATTCTTAACTTAGAATATAATTTAATTTATAAATAGATTACATGTATTTTTAAATACATTCAAAAATTATCTGTTTCGGAAAATACCTTTTACTTTATAACAAGATATTTTAGATGTTTATTTCAAAAAGAATAGCCACAAAATTACAATATTTCAAAGTATTTTCAGAAGTAAGACATAAAGATTTATAATTTTACAGTAAATAATATAAGACAGGAACCTATTTGTTTGAAACTATAATTGTGTTTACAATTATTCTAACTTTAATTATTAATTTAACATACATTAATTGGGCATATTACTTAGGCAATTCTTTCGGGACTTTAACTTTCAAAATTATATCTTTAACAATAAATGCGCAATACTTTAATTAAAAAATATTACATACTTATTACATTAAGAAATGTCTAAACAAAACTGAAAGTTGGACAATTTTTCATTATAAAAGGAAATTAAATAATTATTATTTATAATATAATAAATAGTTACATTAATAATACATAATTAATTATTAATGTAATAAGTAATCATTTTTTTATATCCAAACAAAATAAAAAATCAGAAACGAACACTGAGAACAGGAGAAAAAAAGTTTTAAAAAAATCGGAAAAAAAGGAATATTTTTATAAATATTTTTTTAAGAAAATACAATTTTTTTACGTCTTAGATCTCTCCATATGATTATTATCCAAATAATACCTATCCTTTTCCGACTTTTTTCACTCATTCGTTTAAATGCATTAATACATGCTTTATCAGCTGTAATTATTAACAAAAAATTAATACAGTGCTTTAACCAAATGTCTTTCCCCTTTAAAAAAATGGCTTAGAAAAGCAGTTCCATCGAGCAATTCTGGATATCTTCAAGTACCCCCTGAGAAAAACAAATTCATTCACTGTATTTCACAAAATTTTGGCTTTAATTAACTTTCTTCCCGTTTTCTACAGCACCATTTTGCTCTTCTTTCTTCTTCATCTCTTCGAGGAACTGTCGGCTCTTGTTCTTCAATCTAATCTGCTCGGTGTACGTTTTCCGGTAGAAATTGTAGAACATGCCAAGGAACAAGACAGCGTGGAAGATGATAATATAGGCAAATACTGGTTGGAAACCGCAGTCGTAGAAGATAGGAATGGTGGCGTGGATGGTAGCAATAATAAATTGAATCTGTCAAAGGAAAATCTCATATTGTATTGCAGAATAATAATTCAAGATATTAAATCTCAAATGCGACTACTTTCTTTCAATACGTAACTAATTAATCTTCTTTGTCAATTTAATAATGAACATTACTTAATTGAACTAATGACTGATTTATATAGGTTTGTCTATATTGTAATAATATTTTAGAAACCACAAGTGAATATAGAGAATTTCGTAAAAGTGATACATATGTATGAAAAACATATATATGTAGGGTAAAGGCTTTTTTGTTATTATTATTTACAGTAATATATTAATGAGATGAATTTGAATGTACTAAAATAAATCTATTAGACATGATTTTAAATTTCTTTAGCAAAATTCATTTTTATTGAAACATTTTACTTTCAGATCAAGTTATTTCTCTGAGTAGAAAGGCAAATATTTAATCATTTTTTTCTATACACAGCTTTTGTTAAGTCTCTAGTTCCAAATTCGTTTTATTATGAAACGAATATTTAGTTAACGCCTGAAGATTTCTTTATTGTTTGCTGTTCCTCCTAAAAATTTTTAAGTAATTTATATTCAATAATTATTTTTTGTCTTAAAGGATATTTATGCAATTAATTTTTCTATAAAAATTAATTAATTGCAAAAAATTAAGCCAAATTTTTTCTACATTTTTTCATTGCGTGTAATACTTTTAAAGAAAGAAAACAAGCTCAAGGAAAAATACTTTTTTAAGGATAATTTTATTTCCTTTTTCCAATTTTGAAAACATTATACTTTTATTTATGTCATATTAATTTAAACAATAACAGAATTCAACAGATAGATTTTAAATTTTTTAGTTATATGTTAAAATTTTTAAGTATTTTTCCATTATTATATGAAAAGACTATACTAAACCCGATGACTGAGAGGAAAACGTCGTACTGTAAAGCAACTCGAGGGCTATTGGCAATGAACCTTGTAATTTCAAACCACGGTCAAACGACGAAGTCGAAACCTAAACTGGTATCCAACTCAACTTCCACACCAACGTAAGAATTTTGAGCGTCGACATATAGGTCTTTAGTGGTGCCAGGAATCGAATACATAACTTGAAAGAAACAATTCTCGACCGTTGTCGTCACCACGACCTTTAGCGAAATCAGAGCACGTATCTAGGACCTACTTTTCACGATGCTAGTGATCTTGTCATCAATTTATGTATTTGGACTAGTCTTTTGCAATTTTCCTTACATAGGATTCCACATTTGTGGGGTAATTTTATAATTTCATAAGTAAATTTAAAAAATAATATTTATTAAAGTTAGGTATAAAAAAGTTTTACGACAGTTGTACATAAGGAATTTGAATTGACAGATGAATGTTTATTTCATATATAAGTTTATTTGAAATAAATCCTATGCAAATTTGTTATTTTTAATTGAAACAGCTCCAAAATGTATTTAAAATTTACATGAAGTACTATTTAAATAATCTTGAAGATATAGATTTTTATTTTCTTTTTAGTAGTTGTGCTGTTCTTTAACAAGAGTGATGAAATACTTTAAAATATAAATTAGCCCTGAACTTACCATTTGCATTTGAGTCAAATATTTCTTCCACCAAAGGTATTTCTGCATTTGGGGTCCAAGAGCTGCTAGACAGTAATAACTGTACATGATCATGTGAATAAAACAGTTGATGAATGGGAAGAATGCATTATGTCCTCCTATTAATAACAAAAGGATTTAAAATTAAATACAACATTCAGAACAGAAAAAAATTACAAAAGATAATTTTTTGCAATAAAGCGATAAATAATTTCTACTTTCTTTTTTTAAAGTTCATGATCAAGTTTCATATTTCTAATAAAATCCCTTCAAAGTAAATGTTTCCAAAGTTAAAATGATACTCTTTCATGTATAAGAAGTAACCAAAATTATATGTGAAATAATAAATTTAAATATTTTAACAAAGAACATATTTCTCTGAGAAGAAAATATTAAGCTAAATAACAGATATTTTAAGTAACTTTTCATTAAAAATTGAGTTCCATTGGCATTATTTATTTTACTAATTTTTATGTAGATTAATGTCAATATTCAAAACAAAAGTTAGTTTTTCTCATCTAGTAAATTATATGTTGTTTAAAATTTTATCTCGTAAAATTTTTAAAGAGGATCAGGGATAGATAATTAGGGATAGTTTCCATTTTAGAGAGAGATAATTTATTGTGTACAATATTTATAAATTCTTAATTATATTTGTTAAAATAGAATCATACCTGGTCCGAATTTAAGTCCTATCCAAACTCCCCATGCAACAGAGGCGTGGTGAACAACGTGCAAAGTACTGATATGGTTGAATTTTTTCCTTAAGACGAAAAATATCTAAAGAAAACAAATTTAAATGAAAATAATATTTTTCATTTGTGTCAACCGTGTAATTTAAACTATAAAACAAACACAAATTATAGTTTTGTATGTTAAATTTTCGAAAATATATGTGGTAATGATCTCTTCATAGACTTAATTCTAGGTCAAAACATAAATATTACATATTTATGGAATTTATAACTATAACACTCGTTATGTTATTCAAAATTATATTCATTTATTTTATTAATACTAGTATTTACCTCAATTATAGTATTACTTATTAAAGAAATACTTCTGAATGAATATTTTAAATTTGAGATCTATATTGATTTTTCAAAATAAATATATATATTATTTTGTAAATTGATTATGTGTTAAGCAATATTTTTAAAAATAAATATGATTTGGAACTTTTAATAATAAACGAATAAATTGCAATTATAAGTATATTTTTGATGTTTATAATGAATACTTCAGAATTTTTTAAATTTCGTGAAACTAATAATGTTATGAGAAGGAATAACGTTATAAATTATCCAATAGTTGATCCTTTTATTACACATGGTAATTAAGAATATAAAAATATATAATTAACTTACTGTGTCAGCGAATTCTGCAATCTTCAACATTAAGTACCACCAGCCGATTTTAACTAACTATAAGAGACACAAATTAAATATTATTTTAAAATAAATTCATCATGTAATAGTAAATAACATGTTTGATTTGAAAAAGGTTAAAAAATTATAGTACCTTAATAAAAGAATTGTATTTTTTTTTTATACAAGCGACACTTCAAATAATTTATTTATGAACTTCAATAGTGAAATTATTTGAAATATTTTCAAAATTTGATTCCTTATCAATGAATAAATAATTAACAAACGGTTATTTTTAAATTAAATTTATATTTAACTTTAGAAATTTCATTTATAAAATGTACTTTTTGTTTCTTTCTTCATTCAAATGAAAAATTTTTACAATTTCTGAATTATTACACTTTTTACATATTTTCAAAGTATTTATTTCATTATCTGAGATGATAACACCGAAATTCCTCCGAAAAACCCTTGCAAGACTAAGTACGTAAATTTTAAAAATAAGCATAAAAATGTTTTGTAATAAACATTTTTTGGTATGAAAACTTGAGATCCTTGATTTCATGAATTGTAAAAAGTTGTATAAAACAAATTTTACTTACGAGCATACTTTCAGGATCTGTGGTATAATTTACGGGTTCACACATCAAATTGTACTTTCCGAATAAATATGTTTTGCTTCCTCCCTATAAAAATGAAAAGTAAATATAAATAATCAAGAATAAGAATTACCAAATGGTAAAACAATTATTTTTATTTTAATATTCTTATATTAACTATTGTGATAAATAGTATCATGAATGCTTCCTTTAAAATACATATTTAGTAATATCATCTGTGAAGTTTTATTAAATATTTTTATGACGGCAGCAATTTTATTTCTCATTATCGTCTGAAAATAAAGTTGTTTCTTAAGAGAGAAGCATTTTCATTTCCTTTATTTTCCAAAATGTCGAAAGTATTTGTATATGAACATGTGATAAGTTTTGTTTCCGCAATGGAATTCTTCCTGTAAACACAATTCAAATGTTTTAAGAGCTTTCAAATACGACTATTACTCAATAGCAATAGTACATGTTTGAAATTCAAAAATAAGATATGTTGTCTCTTTTATTTGATTTTCGTGATGTTACGCGTTATGGATTTCTACCACAACTAGCCTTACTGTCTATGAGTATTATTTTAATGCTTTACTCCATTTGAGAAAAGTCATACTTCAAAATTTACTTGAATTTTTACGGTACATCATGGTTTTGCAACACAATGATGGATCTCTTCCCAAACGTAATATTTCTCACTTTATAGGTTGGATCCGTAAAGTATACTTAACCCTAATTTTGTTGGTCTTAATTCAGAAACAGCTTTAGAAATCATAATAAGTCTCCATTTCAGTCCATTGACTATTTTGGTTTCTTTCATTTTAAAGTCCTAACTCTGTTTCCTGCTCTATACATACGCTTATTTAATTCTTGTACAATATACTTTTCCACCATTTTTTATAGTTATGTTTTTTGAAATCTGGTTTGTATCTTCTAGTTTTGTTAGTGGTATAATTTAGTATTGTCATTTTATTATACTATGTATTTTTTCATTTTATGATACTATATATATATATATATAGTATCCTAAAATGAAAACATACATATAAACTAATAAGGCTCGATATGAAATTTTTCTTATTTTAATGATAGAAATGGTTTCTTTGAGGCCAATGCTTTGAATTCATGGTATAATATAATAAAATTTGATACAAACTTTAAGAGGGTTTCACAAAATGATTTTAAACCATGTTTTAAATATTGAAAAAAAGAAAAAAGAAGGAAAAAAAAAACGTTGGTAGAAATGCATTGAAGTCAAAGGATATTACTTTGAAGAAGAAGCAATAATTTTTTAACAATAAATTGATGCACTTTATTTAATATACAGTGAATTACGTTTAACGCGAAAACGCTTGACGAAATATTAGTTAACTCGAATTAATACAACGGTCCCGACAAACTACTATGTATTTTCATGCAATTTTTTTCTCTTAACACGAAATGGAAAATCGCCAAAGAAAATATTTCCCTTTTGAGAATGAACAAAATACGGAAAACACCATCTGTACAGGCGAGATTTAAAAGGGGTGAAATTAAAGAAAGGTGTTTCACACACGTGTTTTGTAGAAAGGAGGCTAACTTGGCTTTGAAATACTCTCGTAATAGCCTGCGACAAGAACCAATTTTGCTTATCTAAGCCACTTTCACCCTCCACCCCTACAAACGCTACACAAAAGCATATGATCTCTCTACAGTTGACTTAGGAATCCGGTGACGAGTACGTAGCAGTATGTGTAAAAGCAGTAAACTTGGTTTGCGTCCCCCCCCTATTTTAGAAGAATTTTTTTACGAGCACGATGGCAAAGAGCTCAGGTGAAAACCAAACTCCTTTTCGCTTAAAATGAAAAACATCAGATAAAAATATCAAATTATTTTCGAAAAAACTCAATAAATTTTTAATTTTTCAAAAAAACTTGGAAAATTTACTATTACATTTCATTAAGTTCTTGTGAAAGTTTTTGTTTCATTGATTTTTATCAAATACATGTATGTGTTTCTGCAAATAAAAATGTACTCTAATAAACTTAATTTTGTTGAATATATGGTTATTTTAAACCCATATCCCTTAACACGAAATTCTTTTAAGACGAAAAAATATTTTAGTTCCCTCAGTTACGTGCTAAATGATTTTCACTGCAGTGGCATTCCAGATAACTATTTCCCCCCTTTTATCACAGTTTGGGCAGTGTAATATACTGCTAGTACATTTATTGAATTTATTATCACCAGATAATCAAAAGATTTTGTAAAATTAAAGAGAAAAAAATGATATAATACAATGAAAAACTAGAATTAATAATAATAAAAGCAAATAAACATCAAAACGTTTTTAATATAAAATCGAATTTTTACTTACATAGAAAAAGAACAATGCACTGAGGACTACCATAAGAAGGTTATAGGCTACAATAATACCATTGATCTGAAACGGTTTTCTATCCTTCATGTATGCTGGACCAAAAATCTTCACGAAATATAAATAAGAAGCTATGATAGTCAGCATAGGGAAAGGGCTGCCAGTTAGAGGCCAGTCCTTTGCCCGAGGATCTAAAGGAAAAGACAAAAGAATTTTGTATGAAAAATTATTACACATTGAGAAAAATTAGATATTTTCATATTAATTATAACGTATTTGAGAATCATAAAGAATACAGTTTTAGGAAGAATTGACCGATCTTTTTTAGAGAAGATAATCGAATGGGGATTAAGTTCTAAATTATCGAAATGTACTTGTGTAAAGATAATAGAACCCTATTTTTTTGTCAAAATAACAGGAATATCGTGTTTCTAATGGTATAAATTTGAGAAAAAACAATTTGTTTCTGGCAATATTTTTTCCTGTAATTTGCCTGAAGAATTTTCTGTATAAATCCTTTCTTTAAATAATACCTTTTTCTTTTATGTGTAAAAATAATTATGACGATTGAAATAACATTTTGGCCGTAAAATGGTTAAAATATTTATAGTCTTATTGCATTTATCATAAATTCAATTTGTAAAGACATTTCCTAGAAATCCTAATATATAACTGCAAACCAAAAGGTAATTATTATGGAATAAATTAGTACAGCATTTTAGTAACAGATGGCAGCAGTAGTGAATATTTAGATAGCTTCCACATTTTGGGAAATAAAATTTAGCATCTCCTCGAGAGAGTGAAATATCACAACATTATATAAAGATTCATTATTTAATATTCTAGAAATACTTCATTAAGGTAAATAATTTTTTTTTTATTCTGAATGAAAAATATGTTTTAATATTTTATAGTTGAATAAATGCGTAGAGTGATTTAGCATTACAAAATGTAAAATATATATATATACGGTTCACGTATAGCAATCATCGTAAGAAATATTGGAGAAATTATTTAAACATCCTCTAAATAACACTTTAGTATTTCAAATTAAATAATAATGATTTATTTTGAATTAGTGGATACAGATAATACATAAAAAGTAAAGATAAACTAACACTATTGTTTATTTTTGCTACTTTGGAGGCAAAGCATTGCTAGCAAAATTGTTGCTACTAAAAGGAGGATATAAGGAATATATACTTAAAAAAGAGCAATGGTAAATTCAGAATGTTCATGAATATATCAGGGTAACATTTATTTATTTGTATTTATGTTGCAACAAAGATTTTGTTCCTTATATATTATCCCAAAGATTTTATCCCACCCAAGTAATTATTTTTCAAATTGTGAGGTTAAATCTAAATGCTTAGGCCAATTTTAATTTTGTAAAATTTGTTATATTATGCTTCTTGCTTCTTTTTATTAAATCAGATAGCAGATCTGCTCAATTTTATTTTTGTTGTTATTGCATTTTTATTGATTTAATGCTCTGCAAATCACTAAAAAATCTTTTTTGTATATACTTTTGCTTATTATAAATATCTCATTAATTTTTTTCTCTTTGTAAAAGTCTATATGACACAATTAAGCGAGATTAATATAGTACATATTTAAAAAAAAGTCCTTTTAAAAAATTTATGAAACACAATAAAAATTTATTTCATTTATTTATTAAATTTTTTTCAATTTCTTATTTAATAATGTTTATTTTGTGATGATACTTTTTGTAAAAATGAATTGAATAGTTTTGCAGAAAAACAGCTTACATTCTTTTTCATTTAAATATACAGGAAGCAAACCTTATTTTCTTTATAAAAATATTTTAGTTCTCTTAAATTTATGTAAGCATATTAAAATAATATTCAACTGTTCACAAACAATATTTGTTTTAAATTTATGAGGAATGTTTTTTGAAGGACGAATTTTGTGTCAATTTATGACGAATGTTTTATTAAAAATATTTTTAATATCTTTTGAAGGATATCCAAACAAATGCACTTATATTTCCAAAATGCTACGGGTCATTCAGCAATGTTGAAAAGCATTAAAAAATTTTTTTTAAAAAATTTAGTTTTGTTTCTTTTGGCAACCATCCTCATTTTTAGATCTGTACTCAATGACCCATAAAAAGACACACTCATTTTTTTTAAAAAAAAAAAAGAAAAACACAAATTTCTTTGATTGCACCAATTTACACAAGTCTCTAAATATTGATTGTTTCATATTTTCATAACCGTTCAGTTGTTTCGATGTTTACATTTCCATCTGTCTCAAATATTAAGGATAACCTGCCAAATATGGCAAAAGCAAAGAAGAAACCTTCAACTTTATGATACGCTTTGCTGCCAAATCGTCTGCTGGGGCAAAAGGACACAGCTGATTGAGGGTCATGGTTAGCAGGTCATCTTTCTTACTCGAGCGTAGGGTCAAGCATTCGCCAACCCCCTTTTTACTCATCATTCCACCTGTTGCAGAATTGTTGGCCTATTTCCGAGCACCGAAGGAGAGTCCTCATCCGGTATGCGGCGGTAATTTTCTTTTTTGGCGACCTATCTTTAGGCGTCAAATCATATGGAAATAAAAAGAGAAGAATTCCAGTTGCTTTGAATTGTTTCTCTTTCGCAGATGATATCAACGCCAACTTTGCGTTTTGTTTTAGAATCTTTTGCTTTTCTCGACACGCAATACGATTTCTCTGCTTTAGTGGGTCAATATGTCTGTTGGAACCGGTCGGTATAAAAAACGCATTGGGGTGAAGACCATATGCAGTGGCTATTACTATAGAATGAAAAGACGACATTTGAGGTAGGGAGGGAGGGGGGGGGGAGTAAACGTCAATGAACTGATGCCTCTGAAGTAAAAAGTTTGCATTTGCATACTAGTTAGTTTTATGTGACTTTTTTTTATTTTGAGATGAAATAAGATTTTGAGGGTAAAAAAAAATATTTGTATTACTTTTTTATCCTTTAAAACTAGCAAACCATTGGTTTGATGAATTTAAAATAATTATTAATAGAGAGACAGCTTTAAAAAAAAATGAATACATTTAGAGAAACGAGAGACAAAATTATATCATTCATTTAAGTAATTTTCAGCGAAATATTTTTTTTTAATTTAGAAAACAGTATAAAAAACTTATTATTATTTATTATTTCTTAAATATTTCCAATAACAATTCTTTTCTTTAATGATGACTTATAAAATAAATTATTCGATTAAATTGCATCCACATTTGCAAAGACGCTTTTAAAATAGTATCCAGTAGTAGCCTTTCAGAAATAAAATTCATATACACAAACTGCTAGAGTGATACATTGGAAATTATTATTAACAAAGAGTAGGCTTTATAGCAACTAATAATTTTATAGAGATGAGAGACAAAATAATATTATATTTCTTTAAATAATACTCAGTGAAATAATTTTAATTTATAAAACAATATAAAAACATTTATTATTATTTTTTTAATATTGTCAATTATATTTCCTAGCTAAAGTAATGACTTTGAAATAAATTATTCGGTTAAATTGTATCCACATATGCCAAGACGCTTTAAACTTCATACTTTTTTTGTGAAATTGCAAGGGAAAAACGTTTTAATTTTTTAAAAAATAATTCTTGAATTCAATGAATTACCTGAGCCGTCTCAACTATTTTTAAAATACATTTTGCCAGAAAAAGAAACATTCAATGTTGCATTCAATGTCGAAATATTTACCAATATAAGGGTATTTTTTAAAATGAAATCTACTATAATGGCATTAGAAAATTACATTTTTGTTTTGTTTTTTTTTTAATTTTAAAGACAAAAAGCTGTACTGTAAAATAGGTGCTTAAAATTTTGAAGCATCTTTGGTTTTCGTATGAATTAGGAGCATGATAGTCGCATGTAAATTGACAAAGTAGAATACCTCTATTTTTTTTTCTTATTCCATAAGATTTAATTAAAATATTTTGAGATTTGAACCTTTATTCATAAATTTGCTGAAGGTATTATGCATATTCACATAAGGATATTACATCAATACATTCAAGCTATTGAATCCCCGATTTGGAATAGAGATTTCAAAGAACAGGATCCAGAATCAAAAAAACTTCTGTACCTAAATCACATTTGAATAAAATTGGATCATTAGAATCAATTTCTTTCGTGAACGTACCATGTCCTGAATCTACTTCCTTTTATTATTTTTATTTTTTAAATTTTCCTGTAAGCCGGATACTTTACTTTCCTAGTGTTACTCATTAACAAGATGTCAGACTTTTCCCCATCATCTTTCTCTTGTCGGTTTCCAATCGGGAACAGGATTTAACCTAGAATCTTTCTTTCTTTGAATATTGCCAACAGAAACGAAAGAATCACCTTTTGTTGTAGCGTAGAGGAAAGTATGGTGTACTTTACAAAGTTTGAGATGACGGAGAATTCTAAACTTGAATTATATATATAAAATGTATAACATTGGAAATACTCTTATTGAGTTTAATTAAAAATTATGTTATGGCATGTTTTGAAAAATTTATAATGAGTTTTAAGTGATTGGTTTGAAAAAGCAAGTTTTTTTTCAATATATATATATTACAAAAATATACAAAAAATAGTTATAAGCCTAAGATAACTATAGTCATGATAGAATAGTCTTAGCTTCAGTAGTACTATAGCAAACTCCTGGCCTTAGGACCCAGGATTGCAGGTTTAAACAAAGTTTTTCTACCAGCCAACCTTCAACTGAATTTGCCAATACTCTGGGCCATAGGGAAAGCAAGAAATTTCTAGAGAAGTTTAACTATTATTATAAATAAAACCATAATCTATTAATGTAAAACGATAATATTATAGCCTGTAATAATTACTGAAATAATTTTAAATCAAAGTTAAAACAATTAGATAAACATTTTCCCGGCAATAGAAAAGTCAATAACAGTAATGCATAAAATTATTAAGTTTTGATAAAATGTCATTAAGACTATGTGTATATATACACATTTAAAAACTCTAAATTTTATTTTAAAATTTATAAAAAATAAAAGTGCCCCCCAGACATATACAATACATTTTAAATAAAATATAATATTGTTAAGAGCTCAGGTGCCTCCCTCTGGGGAGTAAACTAGTCAAAATTACTTGCGGTAATTGGTATCGCCTGTACGGTGCCGCACTAAAAATGATACTAGCTCCTGGATGAGATACTAGGTTTGTAAAGGTTAAAATACCATTGTGTAGCCCCATTAGAAAAAAAAAATTTTATTAAAATAATACGCGCAAGGAACTGTCCTATTTCGAGAATATAATTATTGATATTATGATTACATTCAGCAGTGGCGTACCGGAGAATATTAGCACCCCCTGCAAACTCAGGTCTTGGGGCCCAATCCCTAATACGTACTTGGCGTAAATCTACCTTTGCCCCCTCCCCAGAATGCGGAGGTTGCGGGGGTGTACGTTACGCCACTGACATTCGATACAGCTTTTCTAATTACTTTTTAATTAAAAAAATTTTCATCGATAGTTTTTCTTTTGTTTAAATCGTATTCGAGCAAAATTACAAGTTATTGGCAACGAGCCCCCTGATTTTGAAAAATGATAACATGGCAACTTACAACACCTTATATGATGTTTTACAAATCTAATTTTAACAACAAGCTTCATGGGAATTAGAATCCCAATTCCATTTACAAACAATAGCTCATATTATTCTAACTATAATAAAGCAGTGATAGCCTAGTGGTCATGGTCACGAACTCGTGGCCTATGTACTAAGAATTCGAGCTCTAGTGCCACTGAAGATCCACCGTGTAGAGGGGCTAATGCACGTTAAATCCGTCAAGGATCAAAGTCCTCCCACTGGCTTAGTGTGATAGTTTGGAGAAGAGTGGGTACCCACCTAGGTATTGTCTTAGTCATTTGATCGTGGTTCAAAATTACGAGGTCCGTTGCCAATTATATTGATTTTTGAGTGACTTTAATAAACACTCACTTCAAACCAGGGGCGTAGCTACCGCCGTACCAATAGTATCAGTGATACGGGACCCCCAAGCTTAAGGGGCTCCAAAATATGTAGGCAAAAAATCGTATACTGCTAAGGGGTGCCAAAAAAGGGCCCCAAGGAATTTTGATACGGGGTCCACTCGGGACTAGCTACGCCAGTGCTTCAAACTAAGATTTTTAGTACCGTCATGCCTTAAACTAAGATTTTACTTGAGCTTCGCCAGCTATGAGCTCATGAAGACAAAAATAAACCTCGAAGCAATGAGTAACCGAAAGGAAAAATAATTTACAGAGAAAACATTCTCAACAGAGTTTTCAGAAGAAAAACGAAACAAAATTCTAACTGCAGAAAGATGTTCTTAAGTAAGTTTCGAAAGACGGGGAAAGAGTTACAATCTTCTTTAAATGTTAAAATAATGTTTTGAGTATTTCAATATTACATTTTTTACAACATAACTTAAATTGACGTCTTGGAAAATAATGTTTTAGTTCCTCTCTTGTTATTATTACGTAACTTGTTTGTAAATTAAATACAGATTAATACACCTAAAAAAATTGCATAAAAGCATATTAATTTAATTCATGGTTACTTGAACCTTATAAATAATCCGAAAAAAGTTATATACATTATTTTATAAAAAGGCATTATTTTCAATTATTATCTAGACCGCAATATTCATGACTACATATAATTCTATTGTTTGAATACCAGCCATAACCTCATATTTAACCACCGTCGTTCTCCTAAGTGTATAATCAACCATGCATGCACTCTACATACCGAAAAAAATATAGATATATGTTAAATATATGGCAGTTTTAATTCTAGTTCTTACCGCACTTTTTGAAAGCACATTATATTTAGTGGCGTGGAAACTTCAAAACACGACTAAACATTCAATTGACCCCCTTAATCAATGAGCTTAACCAAAGACAAATGATGCGTGGATAATTAGTAGAAAAGGTATCATTTTTAATGAATATTTTACGGTTAATAATTTTGAGAGCCACTAAATGCCCAATAAATATTAAGGGAAGTTCTTTTTGCCTGGATTAACAAATCGTTAAATTATTGAATCGTTTAATATATAGAATAGTTGTTTAAATTACACGAGGTAGCTAGTAGTTAGTAATTAATTAATGTTTTTATCACTTAATGATGTATCAGTAATACTGTTTGATTGATACTTAAATTTTCAAATGTATATTTTTTTCACTTCATTAGTTTGTGTGTCACAGCACTTAGTTACACATAATTGAATCGAAGCTTAAATGCAATGGAATCATCTGTAATTATTCAATTAAATAAAATAGATTCGTTTGATGCAAAAAAAGCACAGGATGTTTTAAACGTTTAGAAGTAAAAATTATGTTTTTTTATGTAATTTTTTTAAATTTCTAATCATGTATTTATTTTTTATTTCTAATATTTTAGGGCCATTGCAAAGTAGGTTTTAAAAGGAACTTTTAAATGTGATTAAATACATCGTAGTTGTATATATTGTTTTATAAAATTGCTCAATCAACATAAGAAACTAGGCGGTATACTTCGCTTAGCATGTATTTAAAACCGTGAACTTGAAGAATAGCTAATGCAGGAATATCACCCCCCCCCCCTTCTAAAAAATTATAAGCAAATTTTTAACACCTTTATGATTTATAATTTCTTACACTTCGTAAGCATTGATTGCATAACCAGTGGCATACGGCAGATCCAGTGGCGTAACAGCCCCCCTGCAAAGTCAGGTTTTGGGCCCAAAGCTGTTTCTTACAAAGGGTACGTACTTGGCATCAGTGAGGCTTAGGGCTTTTAGAATCCTGACCCCTCCCCCTTGTAATGCTGGAATTGTGGGTGTTTACGTTACGCACTGCGCCTATCTCTGTTATGGGGGTTATATTCTAAAAAATACATACCCGAAGAAACGAGGGATAAGATCTACGGTAAAAATATTAAAAATCTGTTTGTGTGTTCGCCACTGTAGATAACTATAAATGAAAGATTATTGTATGTGTTTCACTTGTATCACGAAAAGATAGTCACTATACGTCTTTCTGATATGATATTTGAAAATACGTAGATGAGATTATAATTAGGATGCAATATTCTTATTTATATTAATGAGAATTACATTTTAAAACTAACCCCAAAATTTATGTTTTAAATTAACTTTATGTAACAATATTATAAATTAGTATAAACAAGCATAAATGTCTAAAAATATGAATGATACCTGTCTACATGAGAGGAATAGCTATGTATTATATATATTAGACTTTATTACTCTATAGAATTAGTATTTCAATCTTCGCCATTCCATTCTTTTGGTCAAACAAATCGTGGTCATTTCTTTCTTTGCATAAAAATTATCTGACCAATCAACATGGAATTTTGTGTTTCAGGGTCAATAATGCAAAAATTAATCTAACATTGAAGTTAAGGATTGTTTAGACAAATAAATAAATAAAAAATAGATGCTTTATATAAAAATAAAGAAAAAGTTCTGTAAAACTTCAATCTGAATTACGACTTCCAAACTGTTCTTTTTTCTTTAAAAATAATTAAGCTCTTACTCTAACTTTAAATTAAAATATAGTACAAAAAGCATGGATTCTAATAATATACAATATTCTCTTCACAAAAGACAAGACAAGAAACATAAAATCTAAAGTTATATATATACATAAATACAATAATTTCTTCACTTCCTTTCTTTCCGGGTTAAAGTTTAAAAAACGTAATAGGAAGGATATTCCTACTTCTTAATCATCTCCCGCTGATATTTCAACTACTATGTGACCTTGAAGTTAGGGCGCAGTTCCTTAACGAAGCACTAATGAACCAAACGGACTGAAAGTCAAAAGGTATTCAACCTGTAGGTGAATAGTGCTAAAAGATTAATTCAAATCGCTCTACACCAAATATTCAATCAATGCAAGCATTGTTACTTGAGTTTAACGGATCAAGTTGTTCGTCCGCTACCTTTTCGGAGTTGGAAGTGTCTTTCCTTGTGATTGCATTTGGTTAAGGGGTCTCAGGGGTGTTAAAAATGTTTCGAGAGCACAAAATATGAACAATTTTCGACTAGAAATAATTCTTTGAGGTTAAAATGAAATAATTTGATTCTTTTACACATTTTTTATAAAGGAATAAAGTTTCAAAAAAGTATAAAATGTCTAAAATATAATCATAATTTTAAAAATAATAAGCACATAATATAAGAAAAATTTTTGTAAGAAACAAATAGTAAGTTTTACGACGCGCATGATATTTTCTGAAATAATAATTCTAATTACTAGCAATAAGTTGATTTATAAAGTCAAATATATCCTTATTAGATGGTAGCGATTAGATATAAAAAGAATAAAAAATAATATTTTTTAAAAATAAAAAAAGTAAATTTTTAAAATTTTTTTCAAAAAATTTAATTTTTTGAAATTTTCAAAAAATTACAAATATGTAATACTATAAATAGCTAGGATTTAAAGATTATGATAGAGTTTATAATTCTGTAAAGTTTTATGCATCAAAGTATGATAGTTTTTGAAACGCAATGCGCGTAAGTGAAAAAAACACAAACTGAGAAAAAAGGCTTTAAAGTTTTAAATTGAATTTGAGAAAATAAATTTTAAAACTTACATGCTAAAATGCTCCAGGATCATAGGATATGCCTTCCTGTTGCTCAAACAGCTCAATTTCTGTACTCTTTTTAATTTTTTTATCTCTCCAAGCTTCAAACGATGACGTTGAGCTCCTCTTTCTTGACGTAAAGATTCGACGATTGTCACGTTCAGCCAGGGACACACAAACATTTTTGTTAATTTTTAAGCCAAATTTCTCTAAAATAGTAATAAGTATTTGATTTCCATCATTAAAAATGCTGGTTGCTAGATTTGCAGCAATCTCTGCAATCTGAAGGCTAGAATCAATCGTCTTCGAACAAAACTTCCAGATTAATGAATTTAAACTTTCATTAGGATTCTGTGTCTTACCTCCTAAGCATTTCTTCAGGAGTGCCAGATGAGATAAGTCTGCAAATACAGGCTTAATTACATCTCGAACAGCTTTCGCAACTGAGGGTTTGTGTTTATAATTTTGTAAATTATTATTAATTGCGGCATTATACTTACACTATGTATTTGGATTTGTAGGACAAAATCAGTGCATCGGTTCATCATCGTGCCTGCAAGAATGACCCCAAACAGCCCAAATGGCTTTCCGCATTTCCTTTACACTAGTAGAATTGCATCGAATAGCATTACCATAGTAATGCGCAAGCTTATCAATTAAACTATCAGTTAACCTACCTTTACCGCCTATAGTTTTACCATCAGATAATTTCTTCTTACCATATACTAATTTAAGCTTCCTAAGCCTTGTACCCATTCTCTTTTGCACATGGCCTACACATTCTATTTTCTGAATAAGATGGCATCGCCGTATGGATTGTTTTCAGAAAGGGCATTGAATGTTTTTGTGTCGCCATCTCCTATGTAGTTCGAATATTTCAGGTTGTGAAGCTTTTCTGATCGATTAAAAATCCTCAACATCCCGTCAACCTCCATCTTACCAGCAGAGCCAGAATAATTTTTTCTACGTGAAATCTTATGCGCTCTTTTCCATTTATTGTACTTGATACCAAACTTTACCCCTTTATAACTGTCGCTTCATTTGCAAAATGAGGACACACTTCCCTATCCAAAACCTTACCTGTTTCGGCCCCATTAGAGTACATACTCCAATCAACGATGAATGTCCTCTCGTCTTCCAGGTCCCATCACCACTTACCGTTAAAATGTTATCAGGTAACGAAGAATTTTCTTCGACAGCTGCCCTGTTCATGCTTTCTTCGGCGACTTCCTTCATAACAAGTGAAAGTTTATTATTAATAACATCATATGATTTTTGTTCAACAGGATTAGGAAGACTCATTACAGAACAAAAGGTTTTTAATGACTCTAAACCTTGACCTATGCATCTCATTGCTAAAATAGATCTTCTGTTAATTTCTGGAGCATTATTTTTATTCCCAATGTTTTCACAGCTTGAAAAAGTACAAATACTCCCACAGTTTTTACAATGTATTTCAAAATTCGAACATAAACCACAAGTGGATTTTTCATTAATTGTTAATGGTTTATGACATTTTAAACAGCATGATACTGACAAAATAGAGCTAAAGGTTGAAATAAAATCAAAAATACGATATTCTTTGAAGTTTTCACTTACCTTAACAAGATTTGACTTTAATGAAGTCTGAATTCCTGAAAGTTTTTTACTAGAAGCATTTTTCATTTCGGCACACTTACTTGTACTTTTCAATTCTGCACACTTCCTCGTATCTTTCATATCTGTAACATGTGAGTCACTTACCTTTAAATATTTATTTCCTCTAAATCTTTTGTTGGGGCGATTGCCCAACGATTTTTTCAGAATAAAACAACACATATCTTCGATTTAGATAAGCGTTTTAAAAAAACGTGTACTAAAGTAAACACAACAGAATCAAAACACGGCAGAATGAATGTGTTGAGTTGCAGGCTTCCTTCTGATCAACTCAAGCGCTTAAAATATTTCATGAGGCTTATTAAAAACAGAAAAATGAAAGGTATGCAGAAATTTAAAAATAAATGGGCGTGGCATCTGTCCATTTAAAAGTTGTTATGACTAAATTGCTGTTTGCAATTTTTTGAATAACTTTCGAAGTTTTTAGAGTATTGTCACGTGGTTAGTATCAAAATGTTCAGAAAAAAATGAAGAACAAGATATATTTTTTTCGAAAATTTCGAAAAAAAAAATTGTTAACACCCCTAGACCCCTTAACACATCAAATAGTATAGGAAAGTGCAATGCTCTTAATACTTCCTTGTACTAAAAGGGCCTCTGAAATACCACAGGAGGCCCTTAAAATAAGGTCTACTTTTTCCCTTCAAATACCTTGCCTTAAGGTGTAGATATAATCAGAAAAAATAGCAAAAAATTTGACCTCGTTGATGTTTCCTTAGTTTGTCTTCTTTATTTAATGAATCATTAATAACTAAAGGTCAATCGATTGTCTTACGAAAATTAGCTGAGAGGTAAAGTTAGCGAAAATCTTTTTAATTCGTAAAAGTATGCGAAATTAATTCTTTTATCTGTATCTATAAAGTTTTCATTTACCTTAGGACGTTTTGGGTAATAAGACCAAGTAATTTGTTGCAGTCGTTGAATGGACTGATAAGGAGACATAGACATGTTGATATTTTAGTACCCTTTTATAAGCTTCACTTGTATGTAACGGAATTTTTGAACTCAATTTTTACCCAATTTAAAAGGTCAGATTAATTCGAAATTTTACTTATACTTGTCCAGGACCGATGAGAGACAGTACAATAATTTAATAATTTTGTTTCATTTGTTTCATTCCATCAAGATTAGCGATTTCCCATTTTCAGATCCCACTGGCAACTAATTTCGGATCCCATTTCCAGATTTGGCGACTAATTCCAAATTTAGTAACTAAAAGATTAAGTTACAACCCAGTTCGATTAACTGTAAAAGGGTGCTTTTAGTTTTTTTAACTATAATTTATTAAAAACCACATTTTATTTTATCCACACACAACGAACAACGACGAAACAAAAATATGCAAACATAAAGTCATAAAAGCCTTTTTTTTCCATTAAGAGATCTCAACCTTTTTTTAATTTTGATCAACCAAAAGCTTTTAGAATCATATGATCTCTGGTAAAGGCTTTTCTGATAGGTCCGAATACGCGGTAGATGTAAGATTGCATCATCCTGATTTAAAAATTCTGTAGTTCCAATTTTTGGGAGATAACGTTACGGTTATTTCCCGTTAGATGGGTCATCTAGAAATTAATTATCACTGAAGACCAATTACAATTTAAAATCGCTCAAGAGAAAAGTTTTTTTTTGTCGCATAGTCATTTTTTAAATTGTGTACTAGCTTTTACTGCTATTACAAGTTTACTTGAACTAAATTTTAAGTTTTAAAGCTCTTTTCTAAAGAAAATGTTCCATTTGAATAATAAAATACACGTTATCTCATTTCCGTTCTCTTTAACATTGGAATTTCATATAAAAGTGTTGCACAATTAATTTCCAGTCAAGATGATATTAGTGATAAAAAAGAACGAATAATGAAATTTTAAGCAATACATATTGTAATTTTTTTAAGAAAATGTAACTGAATATGCGTACCACATTTCTGCAGACAGCAACGAAATCTTTCATGCTTGAAATTTGAGCATTTTTTACAGGTGGCTCATTATGGAAGAATGTCTGAATGTAAAAGTAATTATTAAAAGACTATTTCGAATATACTTCCTTCGTTTCGTAAAACAATTAGAACGCTTTTATGGAGAGAAAAAAAACAAGATTAAACTTTGTCGAATTAATCGAAACAATGAAAAAGAAAGAATTATGTTTTGTTTGTTTGAACCAATTAAAATTCTGGAAAAATGTAGGACAAAATCAATGCTCTAAATTTTGGTTTATGCTTTAATAAATAAAATACAAATATTTTTGAAAGAATGTGAAAACAAAAGTAATTCAAATTCACCGCTAAAGATTGAATCAATATAGGTCGGATTTTTTATAGTATATGTAAATTCTTATGACAGAGGAGAAAATATTTAAATACTTTGAACGTATCTGCTGGTCTTTTTTTTTAGACTATTATATTGGCTCGGTGGGGCTTAAAGGTAGCGCGCCTGCCTCGTAAGTCTAAGGTTGCGGATTCAACCCCGGCTGGAGTCAATAGATTTTTCGAATACGAAAATTGTAGGAATGCATGTCCTGTGATTATGAGGCATGTAAAAGATCCATTGAGTGTCAATTTGGCCTTGGTACTCTCGGCAATATTTAGCATCCGACGAGAGTATGAATTAAAATTAATTAATGTCAAAATTTGGTCTCGAAAGCCGCCACTAGAAGATGCCACTTATGAAATGGCTAACATACTTGGGGAATTTGCCTTATCTGCAAAGGGTTGTGTGCCAAAATGGAGCCCATTTGAAAAAATTTAGGACTATTATTAAATAAATCTTTGTTATTCGTTTTATGGAATCATATAATTATCTTTTAGTTCCCAGATTGCAGTTTTAGGTACTTTGTATTAATGGAAGCATAGAGCTTTGACGATAAATTGCAATAGGAGGAAAATGAGTAAATCAAGGAAGTTCTAATTTATATTTTTCCATTACAAAACAGTCGCATTCTTTTAATACATAAGAATATCCTTTCGAATTACCATCTCTTATTTTAAAATATTGTTCCCCTACTGCTTTTGTTTTAACTGTCATTAAATTTTTGAAATATAATTTATATCATTAGTTACAAACATTTTCATACAGTTGTATATGTGAGTTATAATGATTAATAAGCTTTATACGCTTTGATATTCTCATTTGATTCAATACAATATATTGCATTAAATGTAATTGCTGTATACAATCTATTTTCTTCTTATTGTTTTAATAAATATCACTCTTTCGGATTTCTTTACCTCTCTTTATTAAAAAAGTTTTTCGTAAAGGTGTGATAAATTTTTGACGTAATTAAGATTAACTGGTACAGATGGCGTCAGGATATTTTTAAATAAATTTATTCTAGGCTACGAATACTTAAGAACTACATAATACGTGTAAATTATAGTTTTACAATTTGAGCCCTGAGTATGAACATGTGTATAATTTGTACAAAGGGGATTTGTCCACCATTAGACGGACTAGGGGTTCTCCCCCCCCCCAAGTCAATAAAAAAATAATTAATGATCGTTCGTGTTCATCACTAAAATATTTATAATAAACGTAAAGTTTCAAGCATAACGTTTGTCAATTCTCATCAGTCGAATAAATGATGATAATTACTGAATCTTTCTAAAATATAATGCATCATTTACGATTTAATGCAGGAAATAATTAAGTTTTTAAAGCAGATCATGTGTCTTCTCAGTTTACGGTCAAGTGCGAAATGTTCTTTAGTTGTAAACTTTGAGTTAATTGAAAAATCACAATTACCTGCATTTTCCATTGCATAATTGTACCATTGTTGTAGAGTTGTTACAACTTGAGCCATGTCGAATCTGTCAAAGAAAAATAAAACAGACTTTAAAGAAAATTTTAAATGCTTTGGTGGACCAAATAATACGAGTAATCAGTATCTCAAAACCAGTAACTTTAAACGTTTTATAAATATTATAACTTTTTGGAATTGCATTTGAAAGGAAATTCTACGTTCAGTTTATTTTATTTTAAAGAGTAATAAAAAAGTTCTGATAAATTTATTTGAGTTTTTTTTTTAATTCTTCAAGCAATATTTTGACAAAAAGAAGCATATACATTGACTTATACATTAAATTTTCATAACTACTAAAGTCCAAGATTCGTAGAAAGAACTGAGTTTTTATATTTATTATCTAGATTGCCTCAGTCACTTAAATACTGATATTTCTAGTTCCTAGCTTGATTTTTATCTTCTAATCCTTATAGATACGATCTTACTTGGATACATTTTGAAACATTATAAATTTATGTATCGAAATGGCATGTACACGTCAATGTCTGACATTAATACGTTATTAAATACATTTTGACAAGAAACAATATAGGCGTGACATTTTTATCGTTTCAATAATCAGGCATCTAAATTTTAGAATAAAGTACTGGACAATTAGGTAACTTTTAATAGAATTCGAAATATTTTAATTCAATTTGAATATAGAATATACATTTGACATTTGGGAGAATTGCTTAAAAAAAGCTATGTTATAACAATCAAAACACGAATTAATAGATAAATTGTCAATTCAGTTAAGGGTATCTTTAAAACTATTTAATTTAAAAAATATTTTTTTAATAACTTTTTACAGAAATGTTTCGTAATTTTTTTTCATAACTTTGAAAATGAATAATATAATTTTATTTGCAGCAGACGATTTCTTCCTTTTTGAAGTTAAAAATTTTATGAGAAAATTCCATCTTTTAATATTTAATTTTTAAAAAATGTAGCTTACAACATATTTTCTTTAAAAAAAATCTAAGAGTGGGGGAGAATTTTAGCTTTTAATTATTATTATTTCTTTTTCATTTTATTATAATTTCAGAATTAAGGGATTCACACAATCTAAAAATATTTTATCTTTATTCTCTCTTTTTTTTAATTACATAAACACTCATAATATTGAAAACACTATTCTTAATTGAAATGTTAATTAAAAACTTGTCTTTTTGACAGATTATTAACTCACTTATTTAAACTTGATTCACATTTTTCGATAATTATTAGTTTTTTTAACTGTAACTAAAATTATTGAGTCCTATTTTATTGCTTTTATAATGTGATTTTACACATAAATTAACACTGAAAAAAAAGAGCAAAAACTGATCTGTCATACACATAATACCACAATCTTTGAAGATTTATAAAAAAGATTTTCTTCTTTGAAACCTGAAAATTGCCACAATTTATTTTAAATATAAATGATAAGAATTCAGAATGACATATAGGAATTATATTGACGCATTCAACAAATATTTATTTCTTAGAATATACCTCAAATGAACTTACGATTTACCTACTATCCTACATTACGAGTATGATACTAATTCTTTTTTCTCTCTATGATAGTAGAACACGCGCACACGTGAGAAAAATCCGATGAACCGCACAATTGACTCAGTTTGACAAATAGAAGGTAACGCTCGCGTGTTTTTATGTCCCAATTCACAATCGACATCGTTCGGTTTTTTTTTTCTTTTCATCTTCATATTTATTACTGATTTCTTATCTTTTTTTTTATTTTAAGATTGATTTTTATTTAATGCTAAATTTTATTGAGGTTTTAAAATGGCATTCGTTTAATTGTGTATTCCATTCTAGAATCTGTAAATTCATATTTATCTTAATTTTGAACTGTAATTTGTGAAAAGTATTAATAAACTGATGTCAAAGAGCTTTCGTAAAATAGGAATATTTTGAAATATTATATTTTTAAAATTATAAATGAATTGGTATGCAAGAATATAAATAACAAGCACTTTTTTAAGGTAAGCATAATTTATAAGAATTGTATATAACGTATTTCTTATTATACATAAAATTTTATTTTTTATAAATAAAAGTTAGCTATTTTATTTACAAAATTAACTTCAAGAATAAGTTAAAATCACGTTTTACACTCGCGAGGTTATAAGAAATTAGTTGTATATGTGCCTTGACAAGAAAGCCACAATTTGAATTAGTTTTTTAACTTTTTAATCGTTCTAAAATTTTTATACTATTTTTTTATAAATAAACGTATTTTATTTATAAAATGAATTGTTTTTTTATCTATTAAATCACAAAAATAATTATTTATATGACTGCAGACGTACACGAATGATTTTTCCCCTTGACCAACAGAACCACATTTTGTGATTTAACAACGAAAAGGTTCTTTGAAAATTTAACACCTGTTTAGTACTTAAATATTTAAGTTTGAAATAATAGCTGTTAAAAAATAAATACATCAAGACAATTTTAACAAAAGAAAAATATAATAAATTGCATGTACAAGTAATTTTTTTTTCTGCTGGTTAAAATTTTTAATATTTTCATCCACTTCTATAAAATCTGTGCTTTGGATGGGATTTTTTTTTAAAGAAATGAATTCCTTATATTTTTGATAAAAGATAAAAATACAGTATGAAGCGATAAGAATATGGCAGTAAAATTTTTCACAGTTCAGTTAAACACAAATTTTAAAAATATAAATATTATCTATGTATAAAAAATAAGTAATTTAATATAATCACAATTTTGCTTAAATTTTATAAAGTAAAATGTTGCTTGATAACTGATCTCGACATTCACAATGGTATTTGTTTTAAATTGTAAAAGAATGGAAGAGTAAAAAAAATTAAAGTTAAAATCACAGAAAAGATTTCCTAAAAGAATAACTAACGTCATTCAATGAACTCATCTAGCTAATAATAAAAATATGTATCTTTAAAATAGTGTAATTTTATTCCAAAATTACAAAAAATCAGATCATATTGTGTTAAGTTTTTAGTTGTCCATCTAAATCAATTATAATTTAATTAATTTTTTCCATTTATTAATTAACTACTTCATTTTTATGCCGAATCAACAAAACAAATAACTTTTTCTATCTCTTAATAGTTGAAGGATAAAGGAATGCCAAGTCAAAATACCGAAAAATCCTTAAATGCCTAAAAATTATTTAATTCAGTTTAAAAAATGAGTAACATAGATCTATCTATCTATATATATATATAACAAATATATCATACATATACATTGAATAAACTTTAAAAAACCACATATATTAATAAAACACAATAAATTAAAAAGAAATTTTGAACATTTTAAAAACTATAAGCGCTTTAAATGTCATGTATCATATTAGAATAATAACAGAAAATAAAACTTACCTCAAAAACGTAATAAAATTCTTAAAGAATTCCCAATGCCCAAGAAAATTAAACCAAAATCGTCCAAAATTTGGCAATTAAATCCGCTTCTGTTAAAACGGTGGACCTAAGAAGGAAAAAAATTCGAACTATAAGAAGACAATATTACGGGCAAGAAAGAACATTGGGAATCCTATGGTGTCAAATACATAAACGTATTAGCTGCCGAACATTTATCCCGAACCAAAATTCTTCAACAAATGAATCGCTATTTTGAACTCAGGAGTTTTTAAATAACCTACCCTGTGACGTATCTGACGGCACAGTTTGCGAGAAACCCCCTTTCCCCACCTGGTGACGTAGACGTCCGTTTCATAAAAGAGTATGGATTTAAGAAGAGAGCAATCTACTCATAGGATAAGATGAGAGAACAAGCTGCTAAAAATTGTTTTCTGACTTACTAGAAACACGAAGAAACACATGGATAGGGGTTACCAGTTTTCTTTCACGTGACGAAATATGACAGAAAAATCGCCAAATTTTTCAATACGTTCATTCATAACAAGTTTTGTATGAAGCTGTCAGTTGCGGGCCAGGGTTTTTTAAGATAAAGGAAATGAAACTTTGTTATACGTTTTATGACTTTTATTACATGTTATACATATCTATAGAATTAGTCAAGGTTGGTTTAGTTTTATGACCGAATTGAAATGAAATGACATTGAAGCTTTGTATAGGAACAAATAGAAATGGGCTCATATATAAAATTCAAAACATAGCAATAAATGTTACAGTTCCTTTATTTATTGGCTGTTAAACTTATGTCATTAAAAGAGAGAGGTTTAAAAAATGCAAGCATAGCTTATAATTTGGGTTTGAAAAACTAACAGCTTCAATAATATAATATGTAATCGGCAATGTATACCTGAAACGTGCATTCTATATAATATACTTAGACATTTTATAAAATCTTTGGTATTTTTAAGAAAAGTATGAAACATGAGAATTATTATATACTCTTACATGTTGTGTAAAATACTTAGGTATTTTAAAGGATAACAAATGCAATTTAAGCAAATTATGAAAAAAAGGTCAAAACAAGAATATTATTTAAAAATCATTCATTTCTCAAAAATACATGCGTTATATTGAAAAAATAATAAAAGAGGGATATTAAAAAGCTTTTATTTAAAAAAAACGTTAAAAAAAATTAAAGTTATACGAAACAAAATTTATGCCTACCATATTAATAAAAACAAAATATGAACCCACATTGCACCAAGAAAGGAAATAATGTTATTTTGAACAACGCTAAATTTTTATTTCTGATAACAAGTAAAATTGAGCCATTCAATGATATTCGAAACGAATCGGAGAGGTTCTGAAATTTTATACAATGCCGATTTGTCATAAGGCATTCCATAGAATGACTAGGAGGGCAAAATTTTAATTATTTCATACATTGCCGGTCAGTTTTTGGCATTCTGTAACGTATCCTGGTATTCTAAAGAATGCCTGATTTTAACATTTGACTGTAGCATAATATTTAGTTAAAATTCAAAATGGTATTATACATAAGTTAACGATAATAAAATTGCGACATAAATATCATTTAATTTAAAACTCTCTTAAATATCCTATTTCTAAAACATTTTCATAACGTATTTCTAAAATTCAGAATTTAAAGTTAATAACATAAATTTTATTACACCGATTTTATTACGGATAAGAAATATTATTTACTTCTAATAATAAGCAAATTTTACATAAACTAAAAAAAAAATTCCTTCAAATTCTAATTTGTCCAAAATTTTTACGTAATTGAGCATGGCAAGAGCTACACACACACACATATATATATATGTGTGTGTGTGTGTGTGTGTTTATTTCAGTTAGAACAAAGTCAATTAGAAATATCAATGGAAATAATAAATACTTTTATTGTCTGTGAATCATTTTTTAAGAAAAAATAATTTATGTATCTCTTCTTATTTACCAGTTCAATAACATTATAGAAATAGTCAAAAATGAAACAAGTGTTCAATTAATTTATTGTGAAATTTTAAAAAGGATGACAGTTTAAATAATTCTATAAAGTTTCAATTAAGTTTATGGGGGGGGGGGAGAAAATAGGAAGACTTCTCTAATTTACTAAAGTGAACGAAACCTGATTCACAACAAATCTTATTTGAGAAACTTGATTGGGCCTTCAATCTAAATTTCTTGTTTAAGTCGATTTACTTTGTCGCTTTTAAACTACACAAGAGCTTTTAATGACAAGACCTTATAATTTGGAATGATTTATCAAGTGACAAAAACAGTTCCTGAATTAGTATTTCTTTCTCCTATCTTCAAAAACACAGCGTGTCGGGAGTTAAAAGATAAAATCTAATTTAAAGGGAAACTTCTCCTTTTTTTTAACATGCTTTTATAAGTTTCGCTTGTATGTAACGGAATCTTTGAACTATATTTTGCGGCCGTGGTGGCCGAGTGGTCTAGGCATCGGATCATGGCTAGCGTGTCATGCTCTCGAGCCCAGTACCACCAAAGACCCGCCGTGTAGGGGAGCGATGCACGTAAAATCTGTCGAGAGCTCAAACGCCCTCCCGTTGGTGTGGTGTGGTAGTTAGGAGAGGGGGTACCAGCTCAGGTGTCGTCCGCGTCACTTGCCCATGGTTCAAAATTACGCGAACTGTCGCCAAAAACCCTCGTGTTGCTAATCAGTGCGCTTTTAATATTCTCTCACTTGAACTATATTTTTACCCACTTTAAAATGTCAGATTAATTCGAAATTTTGCACACTTGTCAAAGACCGATGACCTTACAACAATTTCATAATTTTGTTCCATCGTCCTGATCAGGCTCATCAGGATTAACTATTTCCAGATTTGGCGACTAATTCCATGTACCATTTCTAGATTTGGCGACTAATTCCAGATTTGTTGACTAAAAGATTAAGTTAAAAACCTAAAGGTGTTCTTTATTTGTAAAAGGGGAGGATGCGTCAGTAATTTCTTACCATAATATAAACAATTGTCTAATTTGTCTGAAAATGGAAGTAAGAAAAAAGACTCGTGCAAGCGCAAAAAAATTTATGTTCTAACTGCTAAACTCAGACATTAAGTCTGTTTTTCTAAATTCTCTTGTCGGATCTGTGGAATGAAACATCATTTATTGCTTCATTTCCCCCAAAGCAGCTGATGATTGATTCAGAGATCACCGGATTAAATAATTTCTCACAAACCCTTTTCGATTCAAAACGAGTACTTTTACATCTGATGCTGATGCAAGTTTCAGAGAGAATATGGAGCTCTTTTTAGTGAAAAATACCACTGACTTTGCACCTTCTTCCGCATGAAATATTTCAAACTTAGCTTTCCAGATTTCCTTCAGTTGACTGATCCTACATTTTGCAAACCAGGTCGTATCGAAGCATTAATAGGATGCCAATAAATATTCCAGATTCTAAGAAATGGCGCATTTAAGATTAATTCATCAAAGAATAAAGGATAGTTTAAAAAACTAAAAAAACACGTTTTTTTAGTTAATCGAACTAAAGAGTCAGAAATAATTCGTAATATAAGAATAAAATTATTAAAGAGAAAATTAATGTCATTTTGGTAAAAGCGTGGGGGTGCTTGATATCAATTGTTATATCTTGTTAGTTCTATTCCGAAATGCTGAGTTAGTTTAAAAATGTAGTACAAAGCCCCCCAAGCTTTTACCACAATGACATTAATTTTCTCGTTGATCATTTCATTCTATATTACGAATTATTTTTACTTTTTAGTTCAATTAAGTATAAAAACGTGTTTTTTTTAGTTTTTTCAAACTATAATTTATCTGAGATTTTGCAATAATCACAAAATTGGAACCCGCGATTTATCTTTTATGCCATCAGCACGAATTTCATGATTTTTCTTAGAATATAAAGTCGTAAGGTATTTCATGTACCTTATTCCAAATGTTATTCATTGACACATTCTATTCAAGATAAAAATCCCCTTTCAAAGGATAAATGGCAATTCATAATAACAACAAAATAAGGAATATTGTTATATATTTTTTTTGAAAAGACACCTGTACAATATTAAAAATATATATTTTCTCTTATTTTTGAGATAAATCTGTATAATTGTAGAAAAGGTAGAAAAAATAGTAATTTCACTGTATGCGGTCAGGAAAACTTCAACAATTTACGATATTTAAAATTTTGAATATCTTTTATTGCATTTTATGTTGGGAGAATTGTTTCATTCATTCATTGTAATGATGGGATATATTCTAAAGGTTCTACCATTCCAAAGGTGCCATTCTGCATTTCATTTTCTGGCTGCGATTTTGCTGTCTGCTGTACTTCTTGTTGAATTGTAGTTCAAGACCTGGATTCAGAGATACAAGATTTACTGCACGTTAAATCTGCTAAGGGTAGAAATTCTCACGTTAGCAAGGGGACCACTTCAAATGTCATCCTCTTCACTTTATCGTGGCTTATAGTTACGAAGTCTCTCGCCAATAGCTCTCGTCTTGCTTTAAAGCGCGATATTATTAATTTAATTTAATTTAATACTTAATAAAATGCTTGACGAAAAATATAATATTGTTGTAAATTAAGCATGGCTACACAAATTTAATTTATACTCGAATACCTTACAATTTTATTAGTACCATTATTTTTGAACAGTTTAATATCTAAAATACTTTGGGGAAAAAATTGAAATTTAGCAAGATTTACGATAGAAGCAATTCAAAATAAGAAATGTGTCATTTTTAGTTTAGTAATTCATAAGTTTTATAAATAAATATTATTAAACATTTTTGCCTTTTTAAAATGGATGCTATATAAAATTCTTAATTATATTTTTTTGTCTATTTTCATAACATCTTAAATTTAAGGGGAAACATATTTTAAGCATTGCATTTACGCTGATATCAATTATCACAACAAAATTTAAAATAAAACCATAATAGTAAAAATATTACTGAAGAAAAATTTTCATAGACAGGGATAAATTTATAAAACATATAAAAACAAAATTTTCAAGTGTCATGAATTACAGTTTAATATTTTCTATTGGATACATGAAACTGTCTAAACAAGTATTTAAACTACTCTAAGCGACCGTGATGACAAGTAAATAATTGAGTGCCTCTCAAACTTACAATATTGACGACCCAATATCCAATCATAATTTTCATGGCGCCAAACCTCCATACAATAACAATGTACTGAATTCAATAATACTATACTTTGACGCTAAAGCTACAATACGACTTAAACCTCTTAAGTTCCACAAACGTATATAAACGTCTCACTCAACCAAAGAGTGAATTTCCGTGGACGTATATATACGTCTTTACGAAGTAAGATCTTTTCTGTGGACTGCTCTTCATAAAATTATTCCAAAGGCTTTGGAATGAAATAAAAACAGAAAGTGCTTGACAATGTTTGCAAATGATTTACTAATTTCAGAGGATTTGATTATTTATTCCTGTTCTTCCCCCCCCCCCCAATACATCACATACGCAGACCTACGTAGAAAATGGGGCATTAGGGAGGGAATTGAGTAACTTTCAATCAGCAGTTAAGGAATTAACAATAAACAGTACAAATTGTTAAGATCAGAGTTAATTATTGTGCATAATTTTATATATGACAAGCCCATAGGGTCTCTGGTAATTATTAAAATTGTTCTTAACTTAGTTTTATAAATTAATTATAAAACACATCATGCAGTGTTGATACATTTATAAGTATATTATATAATTGTAAACGTACTTTATTTTTACTATTTCGGAATGTTTTTGTTGTTTACTTTCAGTAAATTAATATTTTTTAATATTTTTAGTTTTTGAATTTTTAATGTGTTTGCATCCCCCTCGTTGAGTTATCACACCCCCTAGTTTGAGCTCGCCCCACAGTTTGAGAAATGCTGAGTTAATTCTGTAAACACAGTGTGTTTTGAAATTGTTGTTGTTTTATTTTAAATTATTTTATTTATTGCATTAGGTGTTTTATTTAAAATGCAATGTTAAGTTAAAGTAGGGTAAAATTTAAGGTACGCTAAACACACAAACACACACACACAGTTAAGTAAGGAACATAAATCCTGTGTATTAGTTATGATTAAACCAATTGTATAGCTAAAAAAATCGTATTTATTATTTACTTTAGGCAATTAATTATTTACCCACATGAATAAAGTATCACACAACTTTTAAAACAACACAATTTCATAGACACTTTTTCCCAATTGCATTTGCCCCAATTTATCAATTTATTTTATAGTTATATTTTTACCAAAAAAAAAGAGAGAGAAAATAGAATAAACTTAAGTTATCCAAACACATTGAAAATCACCAAATTCGGTCAAGACATGCATTTTTGTTTTTTATTTTATTGAATAGAGCTATCTTTTGGCTTTACAAAACATACTTTGTTTTGTTTCTACGCTACCTAGAGGCGAAGTTACAATCAATTTTATAAAGTTAGAAAAACCGGAAGTGAGTCTTTGATTCACCAAAAGTGGGCATTTAAAATTCTCAAAATCTATCATGGCGAGTCAGATAACTCAAAATGCTACAAATGTATCTCTTTAATACTTTTTGAGCGTTATATATATATGTTATTTTCTAGAGAATATTTTAAAATATTTCTTTTTGTACGAATACTTTTTGAGTTATGGTTTGTTATTTAAATAATGGTCCCACAAAGAATGTCACATTTCTTATAATGTTTGCTCAATCAGCTCTAATATGTTCAAATTTTAATAAAACATTAAAATTTTAGTACTTTTTTCCGATAAATGCATCTAATGTTTTAGTAATACTTTTACTAACATAAGTTTATTACTTTTTTCTCTAATTACTTTGAAGTTTTTCAAAATATTGCTAAAATGTCACTTATAATTGTGATTTTTGTAAAATTTAGGTAATTTATTTTAAATATTGTTATAGTTAAATATTAGTAATTATTGGTATTGAGTCATAAAAAAGCACCTATAATGTTTAAATATGCTATTTTATTAAAAAGTACTCCGAGCGTGTTCGGATACCTTAAAACATACGGTTATTAGCAGTTATTTTGTTTCTTAATCCCTCATTAAGTTATATTGACTCTAGTTCACTGCCTATTGAGACAGAGGCAACAATTTTACGAAAACGTAATAGTTTTACGGCATTCTTTAAGCTAAAATGGACCATTTTCTTCCAACAGACACAATAGCTATGTCGTACAAATGTTGCAGAAGCAATTGATCCAGCGCGTGTTTGCAGTTGGCGTTCGTATTCGTGATTCCTACGGCGAAGTGACCGAGGAAACCCTATTTTTCTCTCTGTATTGTTAATCATAATCATCTGAGTAAATGGAAGATGTGGTCAAGGTTTGCTAGAAAACTGCACGTGCGTGGAGAAAAGGATGAATTGCTTGTTGTAACACATGTAAAAAGAGCAATTTCGATGGATGGTTGCAGTTAAACGTTTTCAAGCATTTCGGATTTCAGTTATTGATAACTAGGATGTCAATCCTCTTAACTATTCATGATTGAAGTTGATT